>VZRQ01009368.1:1080273-1103499 GCA_013397975.1 Machaerirhynchus nigripectus | reverse complement strand
GGGCCCGGCGCCAGAGGAAGGAGAGGGGGAAGCGGCGGTGGCGGGTAGGTGGGCTGCCCGCCTGGAAAGCGAGCAGGGTCTGAAAGGGCTGAGGAAGGAAGGGCAAACCTAAGAAAATTAATATTACTTGAAACCCTCTTCCCCCAGTTTATATCCAAAACGGTTGTTTCGAGGGAATTGCCAGNAAGGAGAAAAAAAAACCTAAGAAAATTAATATTACTTGAAACCCTCTTCCCCCAGTTTATATCCAAAACGGTTGTTTCGAGGGAATTGCCAGACGCTTTCTAGCAGAAAAAGCAGCCCTTTCTCCACTTTACACAGAGTACGTGATTTCCATCATCCCTCTGAGGCAGAGCTCTAACTAATTATCTCCCCAAAATGCCACCAGGCGAGCAGGACCCGGTATGCTGGTGAATCCCTCTTCCCCTCTCAGCTCCGCTGACACCTGCGGAAGGGGTCCCTGGCCCAGTCCACGACAGGCATCCTTAATTTTAGTGGCATATCCAAGTAGATCTTTGTATTTCTGTAATTTGGGAAGTTTCATCTTAAATGAAAAGACAAGTTTCTCATGATTTTGTAAAATCATCCAGTAAATCAGTTGGGTTTTGGGGTTGTGATACCTTAGACTATCTACTCCTTACTTTTCCTATATTTCCTTTCTCCCTCCAGTGAGCAGGTGCTGTCCATGTTGTGTAACAACAGACAGTCCATCCATCCATTCTTGTGTCATCTTACTCTGAAAAATACAGTCAGACACAGACATAATTTTAAAGTAATGTTTATCATCTATAGCAAAGAGAAACTATCTGAAGCCCTGCAACCTAGAATGGGGCCTGGCAAGGAATGGGATGTGCTGAAGCTTTCAGCTTTCCCCATACAGTGGGACTGTGCTGGAATCAATAGTGAGAAAGATCTTCTCCACCGCCTTAACTCCCAGTGATTTCCAGCACATACCAGTGTGTGAAAGGTACTACAAAATGGCCAGGCCATAATATATTAAAATCTTAAAACTATCCCTTGCACTGCCTATTTCAGTGGTGTGACTAGAGAGAGCTGCACTTTCTTTGCAAGACCTCAGCTGTTAGACTGGCCAATTAACAATTGCAACAGCGAATGATGTCAACTAATAAAAAATCTAGCATGCTGTAGGTAGGAACTAAATTACTTGTGACAGTTTAGACTAAGTGTTCTGTTGCAAGAAATAAAGTCAACTTTGCCATTGAAATGATGGATATTTGCAGAAATTATTGAAAATACATTTTCCAAATGAAAGCATTAACAAGTGAAAAAAAATCCCTCTCAACTGCATGTAGTTAAAGGTGTCAGAATCCCAAGGGAAGCAACTGGAAGGACTGACTGCTTGGAGTAGGCAGGGAGAGAGAGAATACTACACCAAGGAGTCTAATAGTGAGTTGTGCTGTGGGGGTGGGGGAAGTAGAAAAAAGGGGAAGAGGAAGACAGGTTTTTTTCCCCTCACAGAATGTGGAAATATAGGGTGTATGTGTGTATGTGTATACATTCCAGTAAGAATCACTTGTTTTCATAAGCTGCAATAGAGAAGTCTGCAGTTCTTTTGTACATCAGCAGCATGGAGCATGAAACACACACGTCCAAAGCTTAGTACTCAGCCTATCTTGTGTCAAGCTTATACAGGGTTGAGAGTCACTGATATTTGTTTGTTTGTTGTAAACAAAATAGTATTTTCCCAAACTGAGACAGAAATTATTATGAGACAGTCCATTACGAAAATAGGTAACGGGGCATCTAGAAAGAAGATGCGGTGGGAACATCCAATCACAGCTGTACCGGGGGTTGCCCCACTCTAAGTGTCCAGGTACATTGATCAAACCCTTCTCTTTCGCGACCTGTGCTGTGTTCATGGTCTGCCTGGTCATTGCTCAAGCACCCTGCTCTTCATCACTTCCAGCACAACTGTTTCAAACTTTGTTAAGCCATTCCTGACCTTTCAGACAGGATAATATACTTACACGTATGTTTTATGCGCAAGAAACTTAGTTTATTTTGCTAAGTTTAATACCAAGTTAAATATTTGGCCCTTTTGCCTACAGTTGCTAAAACAGGGATTTACCACAGGAAAGTGAGACCACCTTTCACTGTGCTATCAGCAGAATTTACTGCAATGCTTAAGCACTGGGATCATGTGAGTTGTACCATCCCTCCCCCCCTTTTCCAGGCTCCCCACACCACATCTATGTCTGAGCCTGTTGCTAAAGTAGCTCTTCTCTCCTCCTATAGCAGCTAATTTTGAATCAGTTTTTAACACCTTTCCAAAATCAAAAAAACAACTATTTAGGAAATCAGGTTTTTGTACTGAGATTCAGAAATGAACTGTTTTCCTATATATCTGAAACAAGAACTAGGCAGACCTATCTAACAGTAAATTCTGTGTGTAACTCTTACCATTGTGCAAATCACAGCTCAGTCACCAGTGAGGCACAGGCCTTGCTTCTTTCCCTGAATATTTTAGAGATTACCTACCTTTTTGCAATAGAAAGTATGAGTTCATGTTTTTTAACTCTTCATCAGACTGTTTATATTTTTCCCTGCTAGAAAATGAAATCTTAAATAGGATTGGGGAATTATTCTAAACATATTGTACAGAAAAGATATTTCTACGAAGTACAGTCAGTTTCATCAGCTTGCTACTGACAATTTCGATGCTGAAATTTCCTGAGAATGCTCTTTAGAAAAGGTAAGAGGATGAATCCAGCTAAATTCCACAACAACTGGCATAATTGTTTCTGAAATTGTGTTTAAAAGTCATCTTCCACAGGGGAAGAAGGTAGCATTGGCAGCTTGAAAGACACTTTTCCATTGGACATTCAACTGGAACTTTAGTTTTTGTTCTTCTAGATAGGAAGTCTGTCAGTCCTACTGGGAGGGTGACAAAAACAGAAGTAGCATTCATTGGCTAAGGACAGTCCTCGCAAGCTCCTAGTCTGAGGTTGCAACCACAGCTTCTCCTACAAAAACAATTAGAATTTAAATTAATAACATGACAAGGAAATACAGAAAATCACCTTATTTCACAAGAAATTTCACTCACTGTACTTTTCCCATTCCATGTGGAAGTTACCAGCTGTGTGCAGTTACGAAAAGCCGTTGTGCCCTGATGTTTTTCTTTGCAAGCTGCAGAACACAAACAGCTCCTGTTATTAATGTTGAGACTCCCTCCTTTTCCAGGTTGCTGCAGTCCTTTCTTCAAGATAGCACCAGCTTTTTCACTTCCTAACAGCTCATCTATTTAGGAGTAGAGCGCAAACATGACATGTGAGATAAGGATGTGATTAAGAGGTGCCTTAGTGGTTCATGAGTTCTAGCAGCTTCACAAGATTTGGATAAGGCCTTTGCTGAAGGAAAATCCACTGAGATTTTGAGGACAGCCAGTCTACCCAGGCTTTTCAGTTATAAAAGCATAGGGACCTGTGTTACATTGGGGCATTATTGTAGTCTGTTTATTAAAATGATGTACAGAAATAGCATGTTTTTGAGACTTGGTAAGATTTTTTTTAACGCAGTAAAAAACCGCACTTGTTTATGTTGATCATGAGCATCTTTGGAGAATGTTTACACTTGAAGGAAAATATCTTTGCCTTCCCAAAACAATTCTGAAGTTTTGTTTCAATAATTGTTTTAAAACTGGGAAAGATGGTCATATTAAATCAATCATTTGAGTAAGTATGGAAAAGTGCATCCTTGACACATCTTTCAGTGCTCTGAATAAGACAAAAATGTGTCAACAAAAGCTCGTATGTTCATATGACATACAGTTGAGTCAGTATCTGTATTACTTAATGCTACCATAAACCTTTTTTATTAAACGATTTTATGGTAATTCAGTGACATAAAACATAAAAAGCCAAGACCATTTGAGGCTTCAAAATACTTCAGGAGAAACACAGATTATGTTTCTTTCCAAATCCACTGTTTCCTATGCTTTGTGAGAAATGGAGTAGAAAGTAATGATAAAAATATATTTCCACTTCTCTTAAGATTTATATAATACTGGTATATCGTTTCTGCATGTCGCTAGGGTCTTGATCAGCAAGACATCTTTAGTCTCTTGCTAAAGTCCATCTTTATTCGAATACCTTTCAATCACTTGCCTAAACTTTATGCTGTGTTGAAACCTGAGACAAAGAAAGGGTTTAAGTGTTTCTGGACAGGTATAACTTGCTGAGTTGAGACAGGAAACCTACCTTAAAGTCCAAACAAATGACTTCCCTGTTCCAGATACAAATCAGGCATGAATGTTTTCATAGTAAAAACCCTTGCAGAATGTCTTACAGTGCTTTCTTTTCCTAGCTACTGATTTTAACCTCTTCTGTCTCAGTGACTTCAGCCAAATCCCTTTCCTTTACACATTTTGTAAATGTGAGAAGTGAGAGTGCAAACTGCAGTATACCTAATCTTATTATATATGTTAACACACAAGGTGCAATAATTATATTGTGTTTAAATTTCCCTAAATGTGCAGAAGGCTGTTGGTAGGTGGCTAGTATGTTTTAAAAAATAACCTGAAGTACTCTCTAAACCTAAATGTTTCATGGTATTAGATTTCTCCGTCTTCTTCTGGCCTTCTGCCCCACCGCTGTAATTACCTTATCACTCAATAATAAAACTCTCTGAACAAATCCTGTGCCTGCTATTAAGGAAAATTAAAGCTTAGTACAAATTCTCTGCATTCTTTCTTCTCTCCAGCTGCAGTACTTGACAGCTTGCATAGTACAAATGAAACACACAAAGCCCTTAAGCCATCCCACACTGAAAAAAAAAGGCAACTCAGCTTTCTAATGCTGATAGGTATCAGAGTCAATTTTGAAGAAGAGGGGTACTGGATCCCTCTTTCCAGTGGAAAACTCACTGGTGTAACAAAACAGAATTAGTCATGTGAGCTTATATACGCACTGAACCTGTTTGTTTCCTTCTGGGTCTCATGCAAGCCCTTGTAAGGAGAAGGCAGCTCTGATTCCAGGTCCACTGTGTCCTAGGACTGTCTGAGATTGCCAGCAGAAGTGAAAATTGCGGGAATACATTTCACTATGTAACCAATTGTCCTCTAGCTACTGCATCACAATCCTCAAGTTCCTGTTCTACTTGTGTGACTTTCGAGTTCCAAACCGAGCTATGTTTCAGACATAATCTCCCATGGTTTCCCCTTTTCTGTGGGAAAAGATCACTTGTGTGCACCCAAAGTTAAAGATGTTTCAGTGTCATAGAACAATATATTAAGAAATACTAAACTTCCAAATCATCAGCACACTAGCATTAAGAAAGGTCATCTCTTTGCCAAGGTAAAATTCTCAATACAACTAGGAAAACCAATACAGAAAAGAAGGTGGCCATTTGTGAAAAAAACCAGCTACCACCGCAGCTGTTTTCACCTACTACAATGTCACATAGAGGTAGAGACGAAATTGTGGGAAGTTTGTTAGGAGATGCATAACTTACATATTTAAAGGAATGCATTCTTGTCCAAAAATTTTAGTGTTCTTTTGTTAGCACTTTCTAAATCTCAAGATCTTCTGATACACAGCAAAACACCTTAAAACTCCACAAAACTCTGTTCTTCCTTCAGGAGGGCATTCTGCAAAATACACACAGCCCTCTAGATCATAACCCAGAAACTATAACCCCAGCTAAGCTAAACACAAATTTGTACTTAGATTTAGGCATACAAAAGTTTTGTTGGCTTTATTCAACTTGCTTAAAATTAAGCATATGTTTTAACACTTTACTGGATTAGGGCCCATGTCAGCAAAATAAATTTCTTGGGAAGAAGTAATAAAAATGTAGCTTGCAGTGAGGGACAGCAGAGCCATTCACAGTTACAGAAGCTTTAAAACACTAGCTGGTATTTATATATTTAGAAAAGAAATCAGGCGTTAAACAAAACATTTTAGATAGCAAACTAATTAGTCTGCTACAGAAGCACTTCTTTTTAAAATTTTCATTTGAAGAAAAACATTTTCTTGCATCCTTGCATCCCCAAAAACAAATTGATTTGCACATCAAGGAAAAAACATTTTTTGCAAGCACAAGTTTCAAAAGCAATTTTCCCACTGTTTAGTAACAGCCTGGCTGTTCCAAATATACCATCTCATTCCCTGGAGAAGGGGACAGACAGGAGGCCAAGCTTTTTAAATACAGTTTCATTACACACATGCACCTGAATTTGCTCATTCAAGTGTACCTAATTGTATAGGTACTATAAATGTCAGCTAATTCTCTTGTATGCATTGTGCACTGATGTGTATTTATTTTTAATGCTAAGAATCTCTCTGAATATTTGATGTTGTAGGTCTATCCTTTAGAGAGAACTTACCAACATTACCAAAACCAGAAGGAATACAATTTTACCAGACTCTGTCCATGTTAATTTTAATTTTTCCAGCAAAACCTACCTGTTGCTAACAACAGTGGGGCAAAGTATGAATTCTAGTGTAGCTATGGCATTTAAAGCACAGGGCTATCTCTCATTGTTCAGAACTGCTCTATCTTGTGTGAAGGGCCACACACCCTTCAGGAAACACAGACCAGGGAGGGACAGTGCTGGAGTTGCCCTTTATGCAACGAGGCAGCACTTGGATTGAATGAAGCTCTGTCTTGGGTGGATGATGAGCAAGTCAAGAGTTTATGGGTTGGGTTTAAAGAGCACACTGGTAAAGGTGACCCTGTGTGCGTGTCTGCTGCAGGCCATCTGATTGTGGGGAAGAGGTGGATGAGGCCTTTTACAGACAGCTGGAAGCAGCCACAAAGTCACAAGCATTGGTTCTTGTGGGGGACTCCAACCACCCTGACATCTGCTGGAGGAACAACATGGCAAAGCACAAACAGTCCGGAAGGTTTCTGGAAAGCGTCGGCCACAATTTCCTGACACAGGTGGTGGAGGAAAAAACGAGTAATGGTGAGCTGTTTGACCATGTACTAACAAACAGGGAAGGCTTTGTTGCAGATGTGAGGGCTGGGGGCAGCCTTGGCTACAGCAGCCATGAGATTCAGGGTCTTGCATGGAGAAAAAAGGCAGCAAGAATGAACCGTGCACTTCAGGAGAGCTAATTTTCAGCGACCTTCTTGGAAGAATCCCATGGGAACTCGCCCTGCAAGGAATATGGTTCCAAGACAGCTAGTCAATATTCAAGCGCCACTGCCTCCAAGCTCAAGAACAGTGTATCCCTACATCGTATAGGTTGGAAAAGACCTCTTGGATCATTGAGTCCAACTGTTAACTATCACTCACAAGTCCAGCATTAAACCTTGTCCATAAGCACCAGATCTACACTTTTTTTGAATTTGAAGGGACTGTGATTCTATCACTTCCCTGTGCAGCCTGTTCCAATCCTTGACCACCATTTCCCTGAAGAAATTTTTCCTAATATCCGATTAAACCTCCACTGGTGCAACTTGAGGCCATTTCCTCTTATCCTATCATTCGTTACCTGGGAGAAGAGATCAACCCCCACCTGTCTACAGCCTGATTTAAGGTAGCCAGAAAGTGTGATACACCTCCATTTCTCCAGACTAGACAACCCCAGCTCTCTCAGCTGCTCCTCATGGGACTTGTGCTCCAGAACCTTCACCAGTTTTATTTGCAGAAATTGATGCATGGGAAGTTCCACCTGAACATGACAAAGAACTTCTTTACTATGCAGGTGACTGAGCACTGGAACAGTTTGCCCAGAGAGGTGGTGTTCTCCCTCCTGGTGATATTCAAGAAGTGTCTGGACACAGTCCTGTGCCAGGTGCTCTAGGACGACCCTGCTTGAGCTTGGAGGTTGGACCAGATGACCCCCTGTGGTCCCTTCTAACCTGACCCACTGTATGATTTTGTGATTCTGTATTTTGAGGCACCAGTGGTCACAGCAGGACTCTGCATTAACACTTTGGCACTTCCCAGCAGCAGTGGAGCTGTACCAGGAACCCTCTCACTAATACCCTTGCACAGAAAAATTCCACAGTAGGTGTCATCTACTCCTTTAGCATTGCTTCACACCTGAATCACCAGGCAATGCATGTGCATTGTATCTTCTGCCTTTTCAAGGGGAAAAACCTTCATTCAGAAGACATTATAATTTGTTTTCAAATTAGGTCTTTTACTGATCTTTAGTAGCTCTGTCTTTATAGCCAGTCTTCCAAAGGTGCAAGGTTGCTGAGTGCACAGCCTGCAGGTGTCTGTGCTCAGTCTGCATTCCCAGCTACAGCCCCAGAGCCCATTGAACAGTTTCAGATAGACACATTTCTAGTTTGGGATTTTTTCAGAAAATAAACATCTGGGCTGACAGTAGTGTTCTTACAAAAGGGAAGAATGAAGATGGATCTTATCTCATCCTTCTGACATGTGAGGGAATCCACTGGAAACACCAGCCTTGAGACACAGGCAAAAGAGGTTTCATTACTCCACTGTTAAGAAATTCCTGATTTGTTGAGGTTTCACAGCTCAGGATCCACAATCCTCTTTTCTTATCTTATTTGCATGGCCCACTGCTCAGTGAAGACCTGGTCATGGTCCCAATGCCCTACAGAACAAACAAACAAACATACATTAAACAGTAAATTTATTGACTGCATGAAACTTAGCAATCACAGATAGTAGGAAAATGGCTCCAAAGGAATGTTTTCTCCAGTAATCCTTACAGACAGTTATGGGACGCTAATTAATAGGGTTTGTTTAAAAAAAAATCCAGTCTTCTTCCTACCTCTTATGTCAGAGGTTGCCTTTCCTTCAAAATTCACCTCTTCACCAACTATTCTGAGGTCCCGTGTTGATTTCTGCAGTGTTGTATACAGATACCATTAATCAGGTTAAAGTCTTTAGTAATTTTTAAAATTGCACACTTCTAGCAAACTTCAGTGCCACCTGTTCAGCTGGACATAAGCACTGTGCAATCCATAATATCGTGGATAATAATGACACATACGACTCACATCCCAATTCCAGTGTACGGCTGTCATCTGCTACTGATGGGCAGGAGACCTGAATGCAAATTGGAATTGTGCAGGTTTTGTGTTGAGACAGGACTGCAAAGAAGCCTTAGCACTCACCTGCATATTGACTGAGAGTGTGGGAGAAAGGAAAGTTTGATTTACTGGCAACAGCAGCAATGTTGGGGCTAAGTCAAGCTGGGCAGCCAAGCTAAGATGTGCTGACCTGTAAGAGATACCAGCCCCAGGGACCAGGCTAAGGTACGACATGGTATGACATGGCCAGAATCACAGTTCAGGTTCACCAACAGTTAACTCAGCACTGTGTGTTTAAAAGAGCTGTAGTAATGGAACCATAAAAACTCCCACCAGTTGAGATCTCAGTTTGGGAGCTTCCTAATGCATTACATATTTTAAAGTTTAATCATCAGCCCTTCTCCAAGCAAAACTCCTACTCATTTCAGTTAATCTTTGTCAGAATCTGTCCCGGTAGTAGGCAACACTCTGCAGTTAAAGCAAAAATAAGTTTCTTATCACAGAAATGAAGTTCTGAAATAGTCTTCCAATAGTAATGGTGAGTGAAAACTAGTTTAAAAATGAAATAAAATGTAATAAACATGTATTATTGCAGCTTCATGGAACTATGTGCAATGAACCATAGAGGTCTCATCTGGTTCAATATCCTAACTACCAAAATCCAGTACCTAGTAGTAATCTGAAATTTGTACATGCATTGAACTCTTATTGATTAAAATATTTGTCACTAAGTATTTATTTTAGTGAGACCACCATCCTCAGAAAAAAAATGAGAGTATTCAAACCACTGTTAGTAACCTTTTTTGTAAGTAATTTTTCAGCTTGCTTATAAATACTTGATGCCCAACAGCATAAACAGACTTTTTTTCTAATTTAGAAAGTTTCAGTTTAATTTTTAGGAGTGATATTTCCATCCAGAAATCTTCCTACAGTACTATGCACAAATTTTTGTTCTGAGTAAGGAAGGTCTACAAAGGCAATGCATGTATAATAATGCCAAAGAACCTGTGCATTTTTGAGGCAATAAATATTCAAGTAATTAGCGTGTTTCAAGTATGATTAGTACTCATAGGAAATTTGGGATTTTACAAATCAGTACTTTTATATCTAAACTAGCTTTTATGCATCAGCTTATATAGGAGAGAAGAAACTTCAAAATACAACACAAGAAAGGACTCAGAAAAGAAAGCAAGTTTTAGTTATTATTTTGATTATGATTATCCTAACCCTGAAAAAAAAAAGGAAGATCACAACAAAATAAATACAGGTGTGAAAACAGTTAAGAGATGGTGTTACAATGATGCAGCTGAGACTCATAAGGTGCCTGTATAAAGAACAAGTAACACATGTGCTGCATACGAGTTGAGTATTAAAATGTCTAGAGTCAAGATGTCCTAAATAATTGGTTTCCTTTTGGTTGTTCACCTGTGATAAAACATTAATTTAATTTATCCAACTTCTAGTTTAAGAATGTGTAAGTCAATAATTTTGAGTTGTGATTTCATCTAATTTAATCTACAACCTTTCTCATACCTGTGGCATAAGTAAATTTATAGTTTGCAGCTTAGACAATGCAGCTTCAAAAAAAACAATTACGTAGACCACATGGCCATGTAACTGGGCAATTTAACTACAAGTGCTGTCTCTTTCTTTGAGGCATGACAAATTATAAAAGAAAATTATATATATGTAGTCACCCTGAAGCAATGTAGTGATGAAAAAACAATAGCTGGTATAATTTCAGAGTGGAATCAAATAGAAGTGTTGTAAAAGGGACTAGAAAATTGTAGCACAGTATGCAATTTTTTTCTGAAATGAAAGAACATGCAATCATCAATGATGCAATAAAATAATAGTGTACAGTGTTAAAATGCCATGCATTGCAATAAAGGAGTTGGCTTGCAGATAGTACACCTACGTTTCCTGTAAGGTGTTTTGTATTGCAGTTGTCTCTCTCAGATTAAGAACTCTTTCATGGATATCTTGGGAGAAACAGTGCCTTTTATTTGTACGGTTTTGTAACAATTCCTAGAGAAACAGTAATAAGTGGACAATTTTGAAACTGCAATAATTTGATATAACTTTTAAGAAAAAAAATTGTGTATTACACTGGAAAGTACTTTTAGCAGTACTGGGGTGGCACGACTTCTAGGCACTGAAATTAGGCTGAAAATAGCTATTGAAATATAGTAGAGTTGCAGTATCCATATCAGTTTACGTCATCTTCAGATAATCCAGTGCCCTGTCTCTAAACATGCAGATCAGATAATCACTGTGTTCAAATGTACTCTTAAAACATTTTGCTGAGCAGAGCTCCAGTGTCACTCTAATGTAGCTAGCAGAGATACCTTCTGTTCTGGTTACCTGGCTACATATTAAGTTCATACAACTTTTAAGTTTTGTACTTAAAGGAAAATATCAGTAGTTTAAAAAAAAACCCAAAACCACCTTGTTTAAGAAACCAGTTATATTTATTAAGAGGCCTCATTACTGTGTTTTTTAAACAAGTAATAAACCTTTTAAACTCCACAAAAGTCGGCAGTGCTGTGAGCATTAATTCCTGGTTTAGTGCCAGGTAAGAGAGCATTTCAAATGTAAATCTGAAGGCTCTTGGTCCTTGACCTTGTGGAGCTGACTAGAGTAGATTGTAGTGAGGTCTTGTGTTCATGGCATAACCCCAGGTATTACTGGGCAAAATTGTTCAGAGCCTCATGCCGGCTGCGATGCTATGCCAGATCACCCTGTGCAAGCAGGAACTCTTCCATCTGCCTTATAATAACCCATGCAGAAGTTGAGGCAGGAACCCAAAGCTGCAGGAAGTACCAAGCAGCAGTTTGTGGTGCACAGCTACAACCACAGCTGGCTCTGCAGCCCTCCTCAAAATAGAGCCCTCATTAATCAAGATAATTTTATGAGCTGAGTTCTTTCCTGTCTCTACTCAACACATGGTACCTGGACTATGGTGGCAACAGGTGCCTTAAAGATACCCTGCTTAAAAGTGATCAACAGATACTGAAAGCAGTACCATGTGTCTTTTAATCACATTGCATAATGCACGGCAGTTATGTGCGTGTGATCTACAGCAAGTACTGTTTGTATTCCTTCCCTGGCAAGGTAAAGGGGGCATTGTCATATCTTTATGGTAAAAACAGAGAATAAGAAGTAAGCAAGAGGTTTCTGTCAGATGTAATGCCTAAAATACTGTTACTAAAGTCATTTATTGAGTATTGTAATTCCTAACATTTTAATTCTGTAGGAAGATGTCTACCTTTAAAGTATTTACTATTCCTGTGGTAAGAAAAGTAAGTGCCATCCACCTAACTTGGAGACATTAGAAAGGCCTTAATGAAAAGGCAAGCACGCAGGACAGCACAGAAACAAACTGATTTGTTACAAGCAAATCTACACATAGAAAAACCTCTCCAAAACCACAAACAGCAGCAGAATTAACCTGGGCAAAGGCTGGGTCCTTCCCCCTGCTGCAAAACAGGTTCCTTGGAATGCATGAAGAAAACCTGGTCTGAATGCAAGCACACTGGCAGCAGGGAGCCATTGGCTTTTGGCACACATACAACACAAAGCGACCTGAAAACACAGAACCCCTCACCTCACCAACAGCAAAAGCTGGGAAGTAGGTAAAATGCAACAATACATTATTTCAAAATACATAACAGTTGCATTACATGAACATTTTTTCTCTTCCATGATACTCTCAATGTAACATTTCTCCCTTCTACTGGAAAAAATTACAACTAATTCTAGAACTCCTTTAGTTTCCAATATGTGGAAAACAAAAAAATTAAATATTCTACTCATGTTTTCTGGCTCATTTCTACCAGGGTATTCTCTCTAATAAGTTCCACTCTTCCACTAAGTTCCACAAATCTGAGATTGAAATTTATGAACAAACAACTGTCCTTGCTATTTGCGCTTCTGTGTTTCCCTTTAAAACTCAAAACCTCTGCCTTTTAATTGTGTGGAGGTTTTTTTCTTATTAAGAGCTTATTTAAAACATTTCTACTAAGGGCCAGTTCTTGCTTATCACTCACATTAGTTTGTTTCAGTTCTTTGTTTCAAAAGTGCCTGGCTGTTCCCTGTTCTCATCTTCATGAAATGATCCTTTTCTAAAACAGGAAGAACTTCAGAGTAAGCAATGTCACATTAGGATTTACAAAGAAGAGTAAAGTCAGCAAGATACAGTAAGTAATCTTGCCCTGCTCAGTACTGGCTTAAGTGAACCTTTCTAGACAGTGAGTGCAACAAAAGCATTGGCATAGCTGGGGTAGTTCACACAGTTCCACCTTCAGAGATATCTACAAAGAGCTTAATGTACAAACGTGTCAGGAATGCTGTAGGGTATAGTTCACCCCTCAAGGAATAGACTAATTTGCTTCTCTAAGTCCATCTCCAGGCCTATTTCTATTACATGTGATTCTGGTTATGTGGAGGCCGGTGGGCCTGCTGGACAAGGAATGAAATGAAAACCAATGGTGGATTAAGTCCTAGGTTCCTTTCCAGCTTGTGGTGACTGAAAAGCTTCCCCCAGAATGCTCTGTTCTGTTACGTTAATGTACCCCAGTTCTGCCTCCCTGGTTGGCTCCGTTGGCCGCTACACCCCTTGTTACCTGATACACCCTCAGAGTTTCTCAATTGGTTTGCTTACCCTGAACTCCCACTGTGCTGCCTGGACTCGTCTGGGACCTGGCACGAGCGCAGATGCATTAAAATCTCTCCTGTAGAACCCCATGCAAAGACCCTTCCTGCTCATTCCTCGTTGGACTGTTTCACCAGCTATCCGGTGTGTGTGTACGTGTGTGTGCAAGTGTGCTGGCTGCACTGAGAGGCTTCCTTAGAGGTGCTTTTGGGAAGGTCGTGGTATTTTACCATCCAACATCACCACGACATGGTTATACAATAAAAAATGTGTACCTAAAATGCAAATTTTTTTTTAGTTTATCATAATTTTTATCCTGGTGATCAACTCCTTTATGTATATAAAATACTACCATGTTAGATATATGCAAAATACGCTGTCTAATGTAAACAGAAAAAAGATCTGCATTATTACAGAGTCCTGTGGTTCACAAAAGGTTATACCTCTCTTCTCTACATCTTCCTTCAGAGTAACAGGTGATAAAGGAACAAGTCGCTTCATTTTTTAATGTTATTTGGTATTAGAAATTATCATCTCAGGCATTATCAGTAAGAAGACTGGTCGACAAGTATTCCAGTTCCTGTATTCCAGTTTATAAAAAAAGTTTGGAAAGGATCACCTGGTTCATCAAGGCTGTGTCCCTGTTATCAGAGTCAGCCCTGCAGTCTCTAATTTATCAAACTTCAATTTGTTTGCAAAGTTCTGACTTAAAATGCTACTGACTGGGCAGCTGTTCCCCTCTCCTCTGATGTTTCAAAATTTCTGGTGTTTTCAAAGTATATTTATTTAGGGCAGTTTGTACTACTGCACTCTTGTGCCAGCCCTAACTGTCATGTTAAATATCAACTTTCAGTCCACCAGAGAGGGAGATGGCAATCCTAACCTCTCTTTGGTTTTAGGTTAAATTTTTTTGCTTCTTCTTTAGCCACTCCATTAGCTACCTTTCTTTTTTTCCTACTAACTTTCATCTTTAATACATTAACTTTTCTTTTCCTTGATGTGTTCTTCAACATCCAAAGCAGTTGGGTCTAGCGCTTTCCTTATCAGCAAGACCTTTACCATTGGTAAAGACATACACCTCATCATTACGATATAATCTATTCCTAAAGTATATGTTCGATCTTATATTTTTCTCAATATCTTTGGTTATATTTCCTTCCATATTTACAAGACTTGCAGAGGGTTGAGATATGATCAACGGATCCAACTGCTTACATTGTAGTCTTGCTTCATCCTAATCATAGGCACATATTTGCTATTTATGCCCTTTCCTTACTATCTGACCAAGTCAGAGCCTCTTATTCCAAATGTTTACTTCTGGATTCCATTTCACATGTTAATTCTTCAAATATAGTAATTATTTTAATGTATTATCTCTGCCCCACCCTTCAAATGAGCATATTCAGGTCTTTCAACTTGGCTGCTCTCTTAGGTGTTCTCATTTTTGTTTCTCAGTGTTAAAGACTCTTCTCCTTAAATAGTGTATTTCTCAGTGGCTTAGAGGCAATACAAAATTTTTCCTCTAGTTTTACTCCTTTTACTTGTTTCCATGCACTATCTCCCTCAAAATGTTGATTATTGGCACTTATTTAAATCATCGGACACCAGCTACAATTTGTGTAGTAGCCTACAGCACTCACCAGGAAGGAACCAACTAGGATGTGGAGTCCTCCTCAGACAGGGAGAGTCCAAGTCATTCCTACATGCATGCTCTAACCACCCATGCCACTACAGGAGATTCTCATGTAGGGCCTCCTGCATCCCACCTGGTTCCTGAGTTACTGCGTAGTTCAAATAAGAAATCCCCCTTCTTGGTACCCAAAGTGGAAGGAGGGAGAAAGAGCTTGTGTTTAGAGCCCCATGTCAGAGGTTTTGGCAGAGGTGATGCCTGAGGTGTAATCCCCAGGCTGGTAGTGCATTTCACTCTGAGGGAGAGCAGTACACAGCACTGGCTGTCTGTACCAGCTCTTTGCGGATCAGATTGCTTTTGGGAAATGTTCCAAGATGAGATTCACAAGAAAACCCTGAATGAATGGTAAATATCAATCCCATTCACAGTTCAGTGCTAACTGATGGTGGGGGAGAGAGAAACCTGCCACTGTGGTATGAATGAGCCTGCCTTCAGAGAGAGAGGCAGGCAAAGAAGCTTACCAAATTACTTGTTTAGCAACAATTTGCTGATAAAACAAATTCAACAGAACTTACAGAGAAGCTTTATGGCTCTGGACCACATGACTTTTCTAACCACTTCAAACTCCCTAACCTCTGCAGCTTGCCTGTCCGTAAAGGAGCGGTATCACCCTAGCAGAGTTTATGTAACTGCTACTCAATATTGCATTAAGCTTCCTCCATCTGACATGTAAAACTTCCACCTGCTCAGTCACCCAAGTCCTGACTTGAACGAATGACTTTTGATACTACCGCGCTATATTTGCTCCTAGCAGGCTGATAACAAAGTGTACAGAGGATTGCCTGATCCAATTTATGCTATAGTCTGAGATAATAATTATTTTACACTGGCTGTTATTACTTAGCAGCAGAATCAGTTTAAATTTGTCGCTCTCTAGAGAAGAAGGAAAATGCAAATGCAATGAGAAATCCATGTGGTGTGGTGTTTTAAAATGCCAGAGAGCCACTACTGTATCATTAGCCATAATTTTAAGCTTTGACAATGCTGTCAATGAGCCTTGGTATTTTCTCATCGCTGTACTATTTGAAAAAATCTGTTCCTCTCCACTGGCTTCTTCTTTCATCTCTGTGGTTGGCAGCCTTGTTATTTGTTTTTCTCTCTAATGGAAATTCTAGAACTACTGGTAGAAAGAAAAGTATCACTATGAAAAATACATGATTCTCCCTCCTTAAATACATCTTTCTCTTTGTTTAAAAATTAAGACTTTACAATGTAAATGAACACTGCTTCCTCCCCCTCCCAATTTGTTCCAAAGGCAAGAGGAGCTTTTAAGTATCTGTTTCTCCCTAGACTTACCACTGATATAATTTTGAGTCACTGTGAAAAGTCTGTTTCTGTCTACTCACTTCTTTTTTGCTCAGAGATGTCTTCACAGATCTCCTGTTATCAGGCAGTGCTGAGAGTAGAGCAACAGTGGAGTCTCTAAATGCCAGCAAAGATGATTGAGTTTGCAGCGTTAAAGTAGAGGAATAAACAAAACATTGCAGCATGCTTTAAAGATTCGATCCTGTTCTGCATTTGAGCATTTTCTGTGCCTAATCCACACAAAATAAATACAAAATAGGCCAGCAAGTACAAAATAAGTCTGTGTATTCAACTAGAGCAAAATAAAAAAAAAAAGGAAGCTCACAGGCTTTCTGTTTAAGCAATTGTAACGCCTTGGTTATCAGGGAGGCTTCTGAATCTGACAGTTTTTGTTACTATTGTTATACTTATTTAATCTTGCATATTTAATCTTTAATCTATGCTCTAATCTCCCCTGCCCTTCCCTTAATGCACGTCCTGTTCCTGCTACTGTATGCAGAATCAGCTTTCTGGATGTTTCCTCAAAACATACCACACAGCTCACCTTGCTACCTGTAGATAGCTCTATCTGCTCCAAAACAACTTGTACCTAAAGAGAAATGAAGAGAGAAAGAGCTCCATTCACCTTGCTAGAAGTTGGTCACTGGAAATCCATACCAGCAGATCCACAGACCAGAAGATCCTTGAGAAAAGTGCATCTGGCACTGCTGTGCTGAATTCAGTGTATCCATGTGAAACCAAGCCTCTCAGATGACCAGGGATACCCACATGGTGAATTCAAGTTGGGGTTATGAGGAAGCAGCAGTGGAGAAGCTCTGCTGCACCAGTGGCAGCTGTCCTGAGCAGGTGACAGCAGAACTAGAAAACCAGAAATGCCCAGGCCTCCTCAGGTGTGTTTTGTGGATGGCTCATTAAATTCCACTTCAGCAATGTTTTACACTTTTCTTTTTGTATGTGGCACTGTACCAAAGGAGCAGCACTTTTTAGTCAGTCTAGGAAGTGCAGAAGAGAGGTGGGGTAGAATGTGGCAGCATCATCCTGGTTTCTCCTGCTTCCCAGGTCGTTTACTGGTGTGCACTCAGCAGGGATTTTAGCCACAGGTTGTGCCACAAGCGCAGGGGTCCAGTCCCCAGTGGATACCCTAAACTCAGTTCTTCCAAAGAGCAACTGGATACTTCAGTTCTGATCCACAGCTAAATGAATAACCAAAAGAATAAGCATGAACCTTGCAGGTGGCTTTAAGCCCATCCTTGGGACTTTGACTGGGGTGTGAAAATTTCCAAGAAAATGCAGAAAACAGAAGTTCAGGAAAAATGAGAAGGCATCATGCAAAAAATAACACAAAGTCACATGCCTGAGTGCTAGATTTCACCATCAGGGCTCCAATTTGGATTACAACTTTGGTGATACTTTAGGTAACCACACAATCCTACTATTCCCAAAGTTCTCCTGCCCCAATTCTCAGGAAGAATATGAACAGCAGGCAGACAGGTTAAAACAAGTAGCGTGTGATGAAATGCCAACTTATTCTGTTGATATTAGCAAGGACTTCATAAGGAAAGGTTTTATCTTGTCAGAAGAAGAGTTTTGTGTCCAGGTTACTTCTAAACTGTAGCATATAAATATGTCCCATACAGAATGGTGTCTCTGTAACCAGAGGCCAGAATGAGTATGTAAGAGAGAAAAACAAACATATTAGAGTGAAAGAAAAGGACTGTGGAATAAGAAAGTTTGCTTTCCATTCCTAGAGGCACAATGAAACTAAGTGCTTTGCATGAGCTACCCTGTCAATAGCTTAAAAAGATTAGGAGTGGGGCATTCTTTTTGTGCACGCGACCTTTTCAGCAGCTTGGCAAATAAAATAAAGAGAATAAGCCAACCCCAGAGGTGGGTTTATATTTAAACACAAAGTTTACATTAGAGTTTCTAGGAGAAGAGTTGGAAAAATGTGATGTAGGCTTGGATCTTCTAATTAAGATAAAATTGCATAGTATTTTTAGACTTTAAAACTACATGTTTGAACCAAAATGCAGTTCAAGTTTTCTTTTCTCTTGGATCTATTGTGAATTATTAGCACTTGACATTCTATAAACTGGGTCTGGCATGGACTTCAACGGACATAAACCCAGAGTCAGAGTGGGGCTGCTGGGTTGGGTTTTTTCTCTTTTCAGTAAACACAGATTTATAACGTGCCAAAAATTCTACAGGTCCCTTCAGTCCAAAGCCAAGGGGGAGGCTTTCAAAACATTCTAGGCTTTTTTATTTGAGCCATATCGTAGCTTTTTGTGTAGGCATTCCTTCCCAGAAAATAGCACAAGAGCTAGCATGCTGAACAAATAAATACAAAAAGGTTACTGAGTGTATAACACTTTCCCTCCAAGGAGCCTCCCTCTACCTTGCATGCACACACTGCAGGTTTGAATTGCAAGTGTAATTTAATTCCCACAAAACAAATCAAACAAGGCCTGCAAGGATTCAGAAAAAAAATATTACTGACTCACGGCAGTTTGTTTCATGTGTGAGCTTACTGAAGATATAAAAGTTCCAGAAATAACTTCTGCTCGTTGAAGCCTTCATTTAGACCTCACCTTAACATTCACAAGGAGCTCCTGTGCGTCTTGACCCCTCCACAAGGAAAGATTAAAAGATTACTCATGGAAACACCAAGTTCATCTTCTTGTGAGATTTTCTGACTTGCAGTAAGTTTCTAATAAATGTACCTAGCCCTAGTGGCGTCTTGTTCAGTGCTCTGGTTTTACACTTGAGGCAAACATGGCTTAATAAGGCAAATAGTCCTGTGCAGTAAGGTAAGGTTTTTTTCCCTAATCTTAAAAATGTAAGGCAGAGCTCATCTCTTTAAAAGTGAAAAAAACAAACAGTTCTAACAAAAAAGTTGCTTTGGATGTGCTTTTTGCTAGCACACATAAGCTTCACTTAGTGTTCACACAGTGTTACAAAGCCAGACTGCTCAGTCTTAACAACCAAGCTCACTTTTTCATAACTTGCCTTCTCTGAAGTAGGTAAACAAATCCAAGGAATTAAAACTACCTGCCACATACCCTAAGTGGACTTGGTTCACTGTAGTAGAAAGATGAACCTTTGTACAATAAAAGTGATGTACTTTTGGGCTCCTAAGGACTACACCAGCAGTCTTCAGCTTTAAAAAAGACAGAAATAGAAGCATCATTACCACAGTGTTTCACAACACCATATCCATACACAAGGTTCACAGCCAGTCCAAGTCCAACAATAAGTGGTCATCTTAAGCATGCTATGGACTGTCGTGCAGAAAAAGCCACTTCCTCATGTACATGCCCAGAGCCCTGTTCCAGCTTGCACAGGAAGAGAGTAGAATGTGTTAAACCTCTACTTCCACTGCTTCTCAACAAGGCTAAATGAAGGCTGAAGGTCTTAATGAAGTTTTTCTAAGGTTTTATGGCAGATCTTGGCTTCTTTTTTTTTTTTTTTTACATGGTTCACAAATAGAATTCAATCTTTGGAAAAAATATTTTTATAGAGCTTAAAACATACATGGTTAGAAAAATCTGACCTAGATTTGAAGAGTTCATGTGGAATTGATAAAAGCAGACTCTTCTTGCCTTTTCTTCCTACTATGAAAGTAGCATTAGGGATTCACTGGATGTGACAAAGATCCTTCATCTACTACCTAAAGCATTCACCATCTCCTCTTTCTCCAAGAGACCATCATTTTCGCATGTCTGCTTGTTTGGATGGTGGACATCACTGACAGGGCAGGTGTGACTGGCAGAGGAAATTCTCTGTTGCAGCAGTCACACAGCATGATACACCCAGTGACTGCCTTGGAGAGATTGGCTGTATGCACAGGAAATCCTTAGTGTTTAGGGTTTGTTGCTACATTTTCCCATGAAACCAGAAATGAAAGACATAGTTACCAAGAACCTTTTAAACTTGGCCTTATGATCTAGAAATTCAGTGTTACTACGGGACTTGAAAAGAATTAGTAATACGTCTGATGATACAGGTATATAAATAAATCCTACACTTTTAATTATCTCTGTATTCACTCCTATACTGTGAATTTTCAGAATAAGGACTGGTAGGGACCTATCACAGTGCAGCACAGGCATTTAGAAGAAGTGGTATCCTTGCTTGAGAGATAAGGATGTATCTCAAGGATGTGAGATCTAACCCATTTTTTGCCTGTAAATGTAAATACTGCCACTACTATCTTGGGACAGATTTCTCATCTCCTTTTCCATATTAGTGTTGTTCAATGGTTTCTTGCACTACTTTCTCTACATTAGTTTTCAGTTTCATTTCTTTTCTCACCTTGTATATTTCCCAAGGCTCAGGCTGCTATTCTTCCTTTAAACAACAAAACCATAAATTTTATTTTAATTTTCCATTCTCTCTCCATTTGTCTTCTGTTCTCAACTTCATTTCTTCACACTGTGTTTTCTGCTTCCCATTTCTCTGCCTCAGTTCCTGGCCTTTGTTTCCAGCTCATCCCAGTCTGTAATCTTGGCTTCTTTTCCTTCTCTCACCCCTTGCTTTCACAGCTTCCCCTCTTGACTTTAGCTCAGTCCGTTGTCACTTCAACTAGCCTGCTAAGCTCTCTGAGGATACATAAATATATATTCACGCACACTTTGTTGCCTAACTAATAGCCATGGCCTATCTTGGGGTTCCCCCATTCTCCACGAATATTTCAACTGAACAGTCACTTTGGGACTCATAAACGTGCTAAGGAGGCTTGTTCTGAAACTGCCCATAATATAAAACTCCTTCAACTTTTCCCCTTCCACAGACTGTAGCTTTTGCCTGTCAGCATTGTCTTTCAACCTGTTAGTGTGCAGATAACCTGCTCCCTGATCTGCTGTACCGTGCTGGTAGAAGTCTCTCCTCAAGTGGTACCTGTACATGATAACCACATTCAAAGGAATGTGTGAGAAACACATACTTTCTCCCCAGCTGAGATTTCTGGGGTTTCCAATCCAAGCAAACAAAGCACTAGCTGTGAAATAGTCTAGTCCATCATTCTCATCAGTTCTTGTTGTCTCTCTTAAATGATTCAAGTCATCTATTCGGGTTTGTCCACTTGCTGTCTCGCTGCATCCTCAAGCCCTGGACTCCCTGGAAAGGCTCTATTGTGCCTGGCTGCAGTGGGAGCATCCCTACTGCTGTGACTACAAATGCCCATTGCCATCTTGTCCCCACGTTCATCTCAGCTATTGAGAAATGAAGGCCACCCTAAGAAGAATCAGTAGGCCCCAAATCGATTCTTTGAGCTCAAGGTAAATACAGCCTGGTGGGAGAGAGAGCTGCATCTAGTCCTTAATCAGGCAGTGAGCACAGTAGTGTAGCTAAGGATAGAAGCCACTTAGTTTACAGTACAGTGACCCAATAATTATGCAAGATAATACTGTGTGCACTCAGCTCTCCTGTACCGTTCAGCGCACTTGCCAATAATACACACGCATATTTCATTATCTCCTTCCCCAGCTCAGGGCTCTCTATAAACAGTTTGTTTTCTCCCAAGATTGCTGGAGCTATGGCACAGAGCACTGTTGAGGTATATTTAACCCCACAGATCATTCCAACATGCTTCTTTAAAAGAAGATCATATTGTTTTTCCTGCTTTCCATTTCTGTAAGCCTAGGCTTTGGCTGGAGGGTACTCTACATATCTGGCTGTAAATAGACTGCTTGGAGCCAAGCAATGCGGTGCCTTGACTAATTTCAGCATTCACTTAAGCTAAATTATTTATGATACTCTCTGTACAGGCTTTTCTCTGTTGTTGTTGTTTTAATAATTAATTGTAATCTCAGCCAGAATAAAGGGATAATTTGCATGCGTTTTCAGCTACTGCAGTAGCTAACACATGGCTCTGAAAACTGAAGCCAACTACAATATATTCAAAGTTTGAACTGAGTGGCCAGAAAAGGGAAATCTTGACATGCCAGTAAATCATGTCCCTAATGGTGAGAAAGCTTAACATTTTTAGTTAAGCAGCTGAAACAACATCAGAAACATTTTCCAATGATACAGTTATTCACTTGTATCAAGAGCTCATCACCTTAGCTGAAAGAATGTAAATCAGGAGGATGTTAAGCTGTGAATGGTCTATTTTCACCTCTATGCTGATATTTTGAGTCCAAGTTCATCGCCAGCAGAGCATGTCTCCACAGTCATGAGAATGTAAAACACAGCACAGGCAGAGGGAAGAAATATAACTGTGTTTTTAAGGATTCTCTGAGTTTCCAGCAGGCACAAGGCATACCAGATAAGAAAGAGAATAAAAGTTAGAAAGGAGTGCAGAGCAGAGAGGTACCTCCTTCTCCACCAGCTGGTGGCTTGCCAAAGAAAACAACAGAAGAGGGGATTAGAGTTTGCAAGGTTGCGCATTAGAGGAGGGCTACCTATTCCCTGCCTTTTCTCCTCTGAAAAGCTGCCATGTGGGGAGAAACATTCCTTTTATTATTTATGGGGACAGCCACTCTTGTTTATTATGCTCATGTTACTATGCTACATGCCAAGTACAGGCCCTCTTTTTCACAGAGAGGTTTTTCTTTGTACAGAGGGGGGAAAAAAAAGAAATGTAACAGTCCCCCCCCCC
>VZRQ01009368.1:1021636-1080246 GCA_013397975.1 Machaerirhynchus nigripectus | reverse complement strand
ACAAAGGTCCCCCCCCCCCCCCCCCCCCCCCAGGACTGGTGAGGAAATTAAAGTCAGAGGAGTTAAAGGAGGTCTTTCTACGGAGTTCTGATTTTCCTTAAAAAGGTGGCAGAAGCAGAGCATTGCAGTGGCCTGACACCATCGTGCTCTGAGGGATTAGCAGGAGATCTGCTTCGAGAGCATTTCTGTTTGCCCCAGCACTACTCAGGCAATCACATCCCTTAACAGCCCAAGGAGTGGAGAACTCACAGCAGAAGAAAGATTAAACAACCCGTAATCTGAACATCAGTATTTGTACAGCTTGTGAGAGATGGATATTTCCCCCCCTCTCTGGGTTTGGAACAATGTTGAGAGGAAAGAAAGAAAAACAAGTTTATTCCTCACCCTCTTTAAATTTTTTTCATGCAGCTGAAGGACAGCTGACCTATTTTCTGAGTTCAGCAACAGAGCAGGCTCCCCAGCACCTGATCACTTCTTTGTGCCTGTTCCCTGAAGCATGTTTAATACTGAAAGGCCTGGCCCTGGTCAGTGACTGCAAAGGAGGAAACCCTTGGCTGCGCTTGGACTGCAGCCTTCGTACTGAATGCAGACAAGGATTTGAAACAATCCACTGAATGCAAAGTAAATCCCAAGGAAAAGGGAAGGGAAATGAAGCAACAGTATTTTCTGTGGTAGATGGCAGAGAATTTATTGCCTGGCAGTTCACAAACTGCCTACAGCTGGGGGAAATTGCTAGTTCAATTCTCCCATGTTTAATGTGATTACCGGTACTGGTTTGTAGGCTTAATTTCATTCCTTTGAATTCCTCTCCACTAACAAAAACAAAACAATCAAACAGAAAAAAGGTGCAATAAAATCTCTCCCAAAATACAGAATACAAAATGTGTATTTCAAACCAGGAAACTTCACTCATTCTGTCTTCAGGGCTTTTCTTATTTTTAACCAAATTATACACAGAAAGATCTTATTCTGAAGAATAAATCTGCCATGTTATAAGAAAGGAAGAGAACACTTTCTCCTTTCCCAATGGGGTTTTTAAAGATAACACTGACAGATGCTCCTTGAGTTTAGAATCCAGGAATTAAATATTTGGATATGGGAGACAGCAGCAAGATAATATACTTGCAGTGGCTATGTAAAAACCTGACTTAGCTGGATGGTGAGAGAGTACAACTCTCCTCAGCCAGAAGACTGTCCTAAGAACAAAGCTCCAGACTTCAGCATTGCACCTCCCACACAGAAGCTTGGTTCTTCCAGCAAGGGATAAGAGAACAAACACATTAAAAGAGCAAAAAGACCCCTATCCCACACATAATTTTTCAGACTTCAGCTTTAAAATACAGGATACAGCCACTTAGTTCTGTTTCAGAAACTGCTAAGTGCTTCACAATTCTCATAGGATAAGATGCTGAGCAAACATTTTCCTGTTTATCAGCAACATAAATACCATGTGACAACAGCAATACTTCAGGTGGAGCCTTTTTCTTTATTGGGCATGGTCTGAGTCACAGGACAATTCCCAAGAGCCAAAAGAAACATACAATTAAGAAATGTATTCCAACAAATAGCATTTTTGTGCTACAAGGCCACTATACAACCACTGTAAACAAACTATAGGTTTAACATGTCAGTTTACCCTTGTTTGCAATAAGTTTCTGAACTTACTTGGATTTCATCCTTAATATAGTATTAATAGTTGTTGCAAACAATGTATTTAATGCTTTCTCAAGACAGGTTATTGAATCAAAAAGAACGATAGCTTTCCATGCTCTTTCAGACTTGCCGTGGTGAATTTTGCAGAAACGGTTTCTTTCACAGAAAGAATATGGATGCTCTATTTTTTGTTTTTCTCATGAAGAAGCAGAAATCATTGCTTTGTTGTAAACAGAACATCTGATACATGGCAATGCAACACTGCTCTCCTAATGCCTGTACTGCCCTCCAAGCCTGTTGCGGAATGCGGTTTTACTTGCTGATTTTATTACCTGTTAAATATATCTTTTCTGTCACTGAGACTGTCCATTTGACTTAGTTTACCTCTCACTCTGCAATTACTTCATTATTTAAACATTTATAATTCTGTTTGCCAGTGATTGTCTCCATGTTTCTAATTTGTTAATTAACATTTATAACATATCTGATTATATTTTACGTATTGTTGGCTTAATTTACATTGAATAAACCATAAACAGTTCTTACCAGTTATTAGTTTAGCTCATTAAAGGATTCATGTTATGCCATTGTTGACACAAATCTGCAGTTAATAATTCACTTCACTCCCTTCAGCTTCACCACCATGGCGGGCATGGAGTTATTCTCCTGCTGTTGGTATCCCTGACTGCACAGCCCTGCCCAAGCCAGACATTATTCAGCAGGTTTAAAGATGGGTTATGTTCCAGAGATCTTTTTTGCATCATCACCATCATCATCATCATCATCATAATATTCTTTCATCCCCTCTCTGTCTTTACCTAATCAGCATTGCACCAAGTCCATTAGCTTCCAGGGAATTACTTTTATTTATATGGGGAGATGTCTGGGCTTTGTGATCTCTACCATTCTGCTGCATCCCATCATTCATGTCTCATTCCAGGGCCCCAGCAGCCTTAGTTTCTTTACTCATTCCTTTCCACCTTCTTCAGGCTTACTTCTGGCTTTTTGCACTTGTTGTACCAGCTGAGCCCTCACAGTCCTGCCCAGCGCCACTTTTACTGCAAAACCGTTGACCCCTGTGTTATTCAGTCCTGACATTTCTACCTGCATTCCTTCTACTCAACAACTTTATAACATTTGTAGTTACTGTATTCTAATAGAGGGTGTCTGCAGCCTCTTAAAACCTTCCTTCCAACATCTGTGTATTTTAAAAAAATCACAGATTTTATTTCTGCTGTACTATCTGAGATTATCTTCCCTCCAAGTAACTAGACTGTCTCACACAGAAGAAGTGAGTAGGTAAGGAAATCTCTTCCCAGCCTCAGTGGACCTGATATCTTCCCTCCTTCCATTAAATTTTGTCAGTTCTCTCTCAATCCCTCCACACTCTCAAAATACTACAAGACTGCACACTTCTCTCCTCCTCAAAGTCCTCCCAAACTTTATCCACTGGTAAAACTGGTTATCTAACTTCTTTTTTTATTTGTTTGTTTAAGCTTCAAATCTGCATCAGCTCTTGCCTTCACAAACCCTTTCCCTTATCAAGGGCCCATGTTGGTGACTCCTTCTCACTGGGAAAGAAATATACCCAGGCTGCCAGAACAGTGGCTGGACCTTGCCCTTCCAGCCCAGGTCCTTCCTGTCCCTGTAGAGGGGGTGACACACTGTGGGCTGGCCATCAAACTCAGCACACCTGCTGATGCCAGGCTCCAAATTTCATGCCCAGCTGGGCTACTGGGGCACTGCTCACACTCCCCAGACCCACAGTCTGAAGGTAAAGAACACACCTTCTCCAGAATCCAGTCACTGGCCACTTCTGCAGGATGAATATAAGCCTTTATTTTGTCTGAGAAATGCCCCTTTCTATTCCAAGAAGAAGGGATAAAATGGTATCCCCACAGCATGCAGACCTGAGTCTTTGCCAGCAGTTTTTCAAAACCCTCCGTGGTTGTGTTTGCTCATAAACGTACCCCAAAGCCTGGATGTGATTTTATTGTACTGCACTCCCTGGCTCCAGGTCGGCTGACTGTGTGCTGGGATTCCTGATGGAAGCAAGGGTATCATCTTGTCTGTTTGTGAATCGTGCTGCAGCATGTCCTTATGATCGTCATGGGGAAGATCTGGGCACCACTACAGTACTAATAAATGGTCAGTAATAATAAAAATAAAGGAATAAACTATAAACAAATAACAGCAGCAGGAGCTGGCAAGAGCCAAGAGACATGAATGTTTTCTTTTCTTTGACTTTTTATTAAAGTTAGTAAAAAATTTGTATATGAGGAATCTTTTCCAGCAGAAAATGCCTCTTTTTTTTTGCTTTTCCCAGAGTGAAAACTCAGCAAACAGAAACACAAATGCTCCTACATCACCATATTCAAACTTAGTCAATTCACAGGCATGTTCATTTACTGAAACCAATCATTTTAGGCAAATGCAAGCATTTAAAGGGATTTTAAAGGTGATCCTCTAAAAATATTTAATAAAAATTATAAAAATTAAGAAACCTTAAAACTTAATAATTTTATATACTGTCACACAGACCCAGCTGCACAGTTTATGCTAAAAATTTGCAGCTTCTTTAACTATATTGAATACATGAGTGTGTGTGCATTGTACGTATATATGTACAAACATATAAAAATACCTACATGTACTTAACTGTTTCATGGCCTTAAAAAAAATGTCATGAACCTCTCAGATGCCAGCATTCTCTGCACTTGTCCTGAAGCAAAGGCTCTGGAAAGACAGCACCTGTCAAGCACTCACACTCTGGCTATCACTGGGTATATAGAGCCCAAATGGGTTGGTATCTGTCGAAAGTTCGTCTATCTCGAAATGGAAACAATAAATGCTTTGCTACACTGAAACAAGAGCTGCTGTTTTTTCACTCCATTTTGCCAAGTGCCTCAGTTGGAAGCTTTTCTTGCAGCCAAACCCTGTGAGGGCCACCCCATCAGCCAGGCTCTGCTCTGTGAGAGTGGTGCCTTTTCTCCTGAAAAACGTAATAATTTATTCAGTGGGAATTGACCAGTTGAACTAGTCTATTGGGCATGGACTTCATCCTGTTTAAAAGCTTTCCCCACAGGCTGTCATCAGCACGTCTATCTCAAAGCAGCCTTAGGTGACTACTTCTCATGTCTGATCCTTGCTTGGAAGGGCTTCTCCAGAAAAATCCCACACAACCAATTTTCCGTTACCAGGCACACACTGTCAGGGATATTCCATGTTTTCTACCAAAGCACTCTTCCTAGTTTTATTTTTTCCTTGTCTTTCCCTTAGTGTGTCCCTATGGGATAATATAACTCTTTCTCAGAGCTCTGGACACCAAAGAAAAAGTTATGGAAGTGAAGAATTTTACATTTGCAACATGAGGATATAGACCAAGTCAGTAAACCCAAAACCCCAACCAAAATTAAGAGCAGAATTCAGTTACTCAAACTGCTTCCTAGTTAATCTTTTATTAGAGAACAAACACAGCAGATCTTCACATGTGAGGGATCTGGGGGAATCCCTGTGGCTGAAGGCCTTTACTGCCATAAATTTGTATCTCTGCGCTAAGCATGTTACCTCCCTGGCTCCTTCACCACACGCCCCTTTAAAAGCTGTGTTTCTTCCCTAATATGCATTTGCAGCACCTATTTTCTGCACAGCTACAGTGAAATGACAGATTTCACCTCTCAGTTGCACCTTTTGGCTCACCTCTAGTTTTTGGTCCTCATAGAGGGCAAGGCAGTGATGAAAGTATGATTGCAGCAGCCACTGCTTAAGAATCTGTGAGACAAATGAAGATTATCTGAAAAATTAATTTCAAAACCCATCTTCTCTTGGTTACGCATTATGAAATTACAAATAAAACATAAAAAACTTAATCCCAAATATAGTGACTGCGGATACCTGCGAGCTGAGATGAGCTGGGGCAACCCCCAAAGCTGGAGGTGTCGGGGCAACCCATAGGACAAAGTGCCAGTGTCTGAAGGCTGGGATCCCCAGGTGCTGAGTTTTAGGGAAATCCCTCCTGCAAGTACAGACCAGCTCCTCCTTAGCAGTCCGAAAGCAGCAGAAATGGTCTTTTGCCTGGGGAAACCAGGTTGCCACACATTCTAAATATATATCAAGAAGGATTTTTGTAAGGCTATACCCTCATTTTTGAATAGTTAAAGCATAAGACTAAGGGATAGGATCTAATTATCATAATTATTATGTGAAGATACATGGCTTAGTTTCTTGTAACCATTTCTTCAAAAAGGAGCCTCTGAGACTATTTTTAAAAGACCTTTTAAAAGTAAGTTGAGTAACTTAACAGGGGATCTGCTTATTTCAAAGACTTTGAACTCAAAAAGTTACCCTCAAAGAAAAGCTAGTTTTCACAGCTCCAATTATGCTACATGGGCCCTAGAGGAAACCAAGGCAAAAGACAGCAGCACAGCATCAATGAGGCCACCCCATTCTGGGGCAGGCAAGCCCATACAGTGTGGATTTGAGCTGGTGTTTACCACTTGGCTCTGGAATAATAATCTCAAGTTAAGGTTATTACACTATTTGTACATAGCAAGAAAATACTTCAGGAAAGACTCTTAAAGCAGCTTATGAACACTGAACTTCCAGGGAGCCCAGTGAAATTCCTGTTAAGAGACTTGGAAATAATGAAGCAAGGTGCTGTAAGTTTAAATTACTCATTCATCATCACATAAGTTATTTAGCAGCAGAAGCCCCAAACCCAGAACCCTTTCTGATGCTTGTTAAGCCTGTAATAAATGTTTTGAGATGACAGAGGGTTCCTGAGGCAGGGGCCAGGAGCTGATAAGGCAAGAGTTGCATTCCAGCCCCCATCTCCTGTTTACTTCAATCTGACCACTGGGCAGCATTCTTTCTAGTGGAAGGAACAAAGTGCAAATCTCCTTCTTCCCTTCATTCTTAAGGGCCAGGCTCCATTTCTGGGCAGAACATGAAGGCTTACCTTATCAGGAGAAATTCCCACGTGGCACAGCCTGACAAACAGCTCAGCCATGGGCAACATGCAGCCATGTGCTGCAGTGAGAGGAAGAGCTGGTGGAAGGTGCACTACTCTGCAATATCTCAGGGACAGATAATACTGTAATGACAACAAAATCAAGTCTGAATGGTCTGGGAGCTTTACTGAGTTGTAACAGCTCTCCAGTTGGGGTAATGTGGTGACAGAGATTGCATGGTCTTCATAGTTCAGAGCATTCCCTAGTGCCTCAGCCTATGCCAGGCAAACAAAGCAAGTTTCAAACTCTAGAAAGTGCTTTCCATGTCAAAGTCACTGGCCAGGGTATCCCACTGTTTTTTGAATGCAGGAAGGGATGGCATCTCCTACTGGTAGCAGAACTAAGTCTTGGCCTTATGAGGAATTGTTTTTCTCAGAGCTGTCAGGAAACCTTAGCAAAAGCATTGGCACCTGGAAAGGTCTGAGGCAAAGGCCGTGCTGCTGTGATGTGTTCAGACAGACAGTGCCAGCCCCTCGCAGAGCAGGAGGTGCCGAGTGTCTCAGGACATCAGTTGGAGGACACGAAGGCTCTCACCAGCCCAGGGTCCTGGGGTGTACTCTTATATGCAGTGGATCCAGCTGGTTTGGTTGATCTCACATAGTCTATAAGAGCTTTTGCTCAGCTAGGAAGAAATTCTCCTACTTAAAGTTCTATTCCGGCTCATTTTCAGGACCGTCACTGGAAGAGCCCCTGCCTGCATCACACCATGCTGCAGAGTCACTTACATCTGCCCATCCTCTATCTAAATAAGTCCCCATATCAGCTACTATGTCCCAGCGAGAAAGGAATGATGTTTTTGGTTTAATGAATGTGGTACATTTTTGCTGTTCTTTGTGGATTTTTGTCAGTTTATCTCTGTGAGAGGGGAGATCTAACTTTTCGTCTGTATTTGAGTCTGCAGAGATTGGATTCCATTTCAGCAGGAATCTGCAGGCTCATGCAACACTGATAAATAATTAGGGACACTGGAAAGTGCAAATAGCAGCAATTTTCCTTTCAGCTTGTACAGTGGTATCTGTCAGGCTTTTCCAAATGTGGACACAGGTGGGATGCTCTAAAAACAGTGGCAACTGTGTATTACTAAAACTTTTTGAAAAAGTCTACAATATCATCTGTTAAAAAGCATCTGGAAAATCCACCTTAAAAAAGCCACACCAATGAAATGGCCTGCCAAGCTGCAGCTTCCCGATCCTTCCATTATAAAGAAATTTGCTTATGGTGCAATTTATGTAGGCTCCATATTCCAGCAAAAATACATCAAGTGGTATCAGGTTACTAGAATCAGTCCTAAAGCAACTGTTTCCTAGAAGGGGAGGATAAAAAAAAAAGAAGCAGCAGCTTGCTTCACACTCAGTAAGTTGTTGTGACACAGATCTCTCAGGAAAGCAACCGGAACATGAGAAATGATGGTGAGGTTTTGGTTGGGGGTTTTTTGTTTGTTTGTTTCCTTATGAAAACCTAATGTGGTGACTACAAGCAGAGGAAACACCCACTTTCCAAAGCTGAGCTGTTACCAGTTTTTCAACAAGGACAATGTCTCTGGCCAGCAGTCTATCTGCCACAACAAAACAATGACAATAGTAATACCCTTCCTCTTCTTTATGAAATTTATTGGAAAAAACTTTGTTATTTATTAATCTTTGAACCCCCTTGTTTGAGAGCTTTGATGACCAAAATGTTTTGACCCTCTGTTTGGGGTCAAAGAAGCTTCCTGAAAGAAGATCTAATACTGCAACCTCCCACTCACCATGGATAAACTTGTGTTCTGTCTTCCAGCAGAAACTCACCATTTCAAAGACATAATCTGACAAAACTAAAGAAAAGGTTTACATCTTTTGCTGAACTGCTTAGGTTTTACTGTAAGGGAAGCAAATATTAGCAGAAGCCCATGCAGCTGCTACAGAAGGTTAGTGGTTTTCGTTAAAAAGAAGCTACATAGATGCATGAAACAAAACTAAACCACATGTTCAATTAGTGGGAGTTAAAATAGTTTCACTAGAATCCACAATCATGTATTCATCAGCTGAAAACACCAATTTTTACACAGGGAATTTTTCCTTACTTCCCCACTTTTCTGGGGCAGAAACAGCAAGCTCAGATGAAAACTTGAGCCCAGACTGTTCCTTATTTCAGAGATTAACCTGAGTACCAGAAGAGCACTGTTACACAAAGTGGAAGTGACCTACTTAATGACTGTGACTCATTTCCCTCTTCCTGGCTGGTGTTTAGCTGCCATGCCCCCATTCCCCTCAGCCCCTGAGGAAGGGATCTTGTTTTGCTGAGCATATGTATATAGCTTTAAATACGAAGCATTGCAAAATGTTCTCTGGAGACAAGGGTGAGCCTGAGGTATCTGGAGCTACATAAAACTTCAGCCTCACAGGAGTCTCATTTCGGCAGGCAGTAACTGTGCAATTACAGAGATGTGTATTATATTGTCTTACAGGGTAAATCTAGGCAGGCATGTGCTTGTTTAGAACATTTAAAAACATTAGATCTGCAGAAGATACTGGCTTGTCTATTTTCTCAGCTGATGCGATCACCTGCTCCCATTACTTGATTTCTTGAGCAGTAAGAACAAGGTGATCCTGAAAAGGTGACACCCACGTGAGGTATTTCATTTACTACCTGGCAACAGCAGTTGAACTTTTAGAGTTGATGCTGCATTATGAGTTAGGATAAATGTGAGTAGGAGAATGACACTGATCAGAAAACATGAACGAGGCTGCAGCCTGCTTCTGCTATCCAAACTTGCCCATGACTTTTATTCCTGCAGCCACAAGATTCTAAACATGCCTTTTAGTTTCAGGACACTTCACTGTAATTCTCTCATGAATAGTCACTATGCATGCAGAGGAAGAGATTAAAAACCAAATGGTTGACTCACATCAGTCTAAGGCCTGGTGTACTGCAAACTCATTAAGGAATAGTTTTCCAAGCTTCCTACATGAATACTTGCCACGTGTGACTCTGCCCTTTCTGAGACTCCCAACCTGCCACTGTGACTTGCAGCTGGGTACCCCATTCTTCCCTCACATCCAGACTTTCCACTCCCCCATATAAACTCTCAGGAACCCACCACATCCTTAGCCTGACCCGGTCTCTGTCTTGCCACCACAACCACTGGTGGGGCACCATCTATTCTACTGAGCTGTACAGCCACAGACCTGTTGTTGCTGGCAGACCCAGGGGTGGGGCTGGGCTCCTCTTTGCACAGCTGTCTGTGGCTCAGAATGGAATAGTCAGAATCTCTGCACCATATTCTCTGCACACAGTCCTTTCAAAAGCAAAAGGAAAAGAAAGGTATTTGTATACTTCTCTTTCTTGTCCATATGGAGACATTGCTTTAAATAGGTACTGAGAGAGTCTTCAGTACTTTCCAGACTAAAAATAGGTAAAAGCCAAGACTAGGGGCTAGAACAGCCTTACAACAACCAGTGGCATTACATAGCACTAAATTGAATGAACTAAGAATTTATAAACACCTGTATGTCTCCTGAAGTTTTTAATTAAAAAAATGCCTGTGCGTACAGTCACTTTCTTATGTTAACATGTATTTACCAGCTAATTTCCTACATGCCATTTATGTTTTTAGGAGTCTATGTATGATATAAGATTGAAATGTCTTACAGTATTTATAAAATTGCTACAAAACATATCATATTGTAAAATCATCTCTCCATTTCAGTTTCTCTTTCTGCCAGTGCTTCATGCTTCTTTACCTCATCTCCAGCAACCCTTTCTGAAGGCCTTAATTATTCTGTCCTTCTCTGACAACCACAGCAATCTCCTCTATGGATCAGTTCTTCCAATCATGCCCTGTGAAACTTTTAAGGTATTAAACATTAAAGCTAAATAAAAACAAAGCAAAAAGGAAACTAACCCTAAAAACACGGCCAGAAACTTCTCTTTACATGGTGCTCTTTCACCACATATGTTCAGTGCCAAGCTGGTCTTAAAATAAACTTCCTTTGATGGTTTATATCCTCCATCCCCTGCCAGATAGCTCCCCTTTTATCAGCCTCTTTCATTCTTCAGCTGTTTTTTAGATATCATAAAATACAAGAATCTAATTTAAAAGCAATCAAATTAAAATCCTTAATCATTGAGTAAAACATGTAAGAGCCTATGCTGAGGGTGTGAGAATTCAAAGATTGGCAAAGTGCTAAGAAAAGCAGATATACAACCAAGCCTCAGGGATGGGCTTAGTGATATTTTCAAAGTGATAGTTTCAAAGACCTTCTCAGAGGAGATTTTGTTGCAATACAGAAAGTTCCTGAGCTGCTAAACTGAGAGAAAGCCTGAAAAAAGGACCCTTTCTGCCAGCACATAGCAGGCAAGAAGGAATTTTGTTTCCAAATGCTTTCATTTCTGTTTTGTCTTGCTCTAAGTTTTATCTGTTTTTCAAGCTATGGGATCTAGTTTCTGTTAAAATAAAACTTGGGTTTGTATTTGAAAGCTCTTTCACAGTTTTGAGAACACCCAACTTAAGAAAAAGGTTTGCTCAGATCTGCCTCAGCATTGTAGCCAGCCTGGAGTCCCACCACACCAGCCTGGGCTGTGAGGAACACACCTATTTTCAGTGGAAAGTAACAAGAAATAAGCATTTCTAAGTACCACACTTTGTGAAAAATGCCTTGCAACTTGTGACAGGCACCTGTGTCCCACCTTCAAAGAGCTGCAGTGGTTTTGCTTGGGGAAGAGACACTTGCTTCCTCTAGTGAAACAGGACACAGATTCCATCTCAAAACATTCAGAATAACCAAGATACAACACTGTACAAACCACACATCAATCTTTTTGTCTGCATTTACTTGCATGACTCTTACTGATCTTTGCTTTCACATGAGGTTTATATCTTGTGTTACAGAGGGGAATTGGAATAAGCAGCATAGGAAAAAGGTCACTGGAAGAATGAACAGATGAATCAAAGGGCTTATTTAGACAGTTAAAGACAATGGGTCTGGGTCTTACAATGCCATTTTTGCACGGAAAGTCAAGATGATGACTCCTGTTGCCTGATACATTACACAATTCCTCAATTTGTAAACATGGAATAATTTGTACTGGGCTCATCACCATCATATTTGACTATCGGAGCCTTTTTTCTATTTTTGCTTGGCAGTGACATATCCAGTTCAAAGAATGGCTGGGAGTCTTCCATTTTTTAACTGAAAAGAATATGCCTTTTTAATACATCTGCATTAAGGCACAACATAAACATAAAACTAATTCAGTTTGGAAGGGACCTTTGAACGGCTCTACCTCTGCTACACAAAGCAGGGGTAACTTTTAAATGGGCTTAAAGCTTCATCCAGTTAAGTTTGGAAAACCTCAAAGGATGCATTTCATTTCAGTAAGGAGTTCCTTGTTCCAAAGCCAGTCCAATGCCAGGACTAGTAATTCCTGAGTATTCCTGCTCCAAAGAGATTCTTGAAGATCAAACAAACGTGAAGCTCCTTCACAGTGCTCTATGACAGCCTCCCACGGTACCCTGAAGAAGATGAAATCTGCTCTCCTAAAGACCAATATTATCACCCTACCTTCCTTTCTTTCCTTATGGGCTTAAATTCTATCATCTCATGGTCACAGTAATGTCAAACCATACTGTAAAGGCAGGCTGCCAGGCAAACAGCACAACACCCACAATATCAGCTTATTTCATTGTTTCAAGACAATGCTTTATAATACAAATATCAAACTCATAATAACATTACTGTGATGCGATGCCAGTGAGACTGAGTAGTATATATATTCCTATTACTTGTCAGTCCAGTTTCACCTTGCGAGTTTTACCCAGCAATGAAATAGTTAACAACACTAAACTTGCTGCATGATTTAAGTAATAACATGCCATTAAGATGAACGGCAAAAGTTCAGATCTTTGAAGATCTTGCTCCACCTGCCTGTGGACACCTTTGTATTGCTTATCCTTGGCTTGCACTTTCACAACCACCCTCACAGCCATTTGAGGGCCAGCAGGATGTTTATGAAACATTAAAGCCAGAGGGTACAGCACAAAGTAGCATCCTCTGTGGGACAGACTTATCTGGTGCTGACTGTGAGCCAGCCCAAACTGCCCACACAGTATGTGTCCACACAGTTTATTCACTTCTCTTGGGTCATATGCTCCCTTGCTCCTCCCTCCATCTCCTATAGTTTTTTCACAATTGCTTTAAGAGTGGTTTGTCCAGATGGAACAGCAGAAAAACTACACTTAGAACAGATACGGCCTTATCTCGCTTGTGAAAATAAACACATGGGTATATGGTTCTATATGTATGCACATTCAAGTTTAATTTGGTAATTCTTGTTTTCCTGCCTTTCCACTCCTGCCTTGTTGACATCCATATAGATATTGCCATTAACAATAGTTTGGAAACTAGTGAGCATTAGTTTATGAATAGAATTTCATTGCTGTGCTATTTTGTCAGTACTTCATTTTACATGTCACTCATAACATCTCCAAAACAGAATCTGATTGACTGAATATGATTTGGCATCAGCTAATAATAGCTATTCCATTTTAGAGACATAAACCTTTGCTGCTAAGGTGTGGTCCTAACCAGGAGTTTGAGGAAATAAAGGTCTTGAATTTATCAGAGCAGGGAGTTACAGCCAAAACACTTCTAATCTTTTCTTCAGTTTGCCAAACAAGATGTTGCTGTATTTGGACAACCAGGCAAAAAAACTGTCTAGAATTTCACATTACTTCCAGTGTATATACCACATGTAGACCAAAATGCAAACATCATGAAGTAGTAAATAAAAGCAGGAGAAATTCCCAATAGCATCCTGAAAAATATTGACAGCTCTGCCTTTCATGCTTCCTCTCAAAGTGGAAGAAAAGCAGTCTGTTAAGAAGTAGCTTAGTAGACTGCAGTTTCTTTTCTCTCTTTCCAGACTGTGGCTGAGATCTTAGAAGTTATTCAGGCACCTGACTCTCATTTGAACAGCTCTGGGGGTCTGGGCTGTGGTGTCTTCTGTCAGAGCCATGTAGATCTCTTTCAAGTTCCTCTTACTTGGGCTCCCCTTTTGTTTTTTATGGACTTTCATGATTTACTATTTGAGTTAATTGCTGTTATATTTATCACAGCAGCATTTGGGTTAGCCAGAGCAGACCTCTACTGATTATATGGGCACAGGCTCTCCTCCTTCCCTCATCTCTCAGTGTGACTGAGTGGTGCTCCTGCAGCCTTCCCAAGTCCCACGGTAACCATAGATGGATCAAAAGCCCCAGCTTTAGAGAGGTGTCAGCTATCCCCACAACCACCTCTGTCAACGCAATAATCATGATCTGTTTTGCTCTCAGCAGCCCACAAAATGCTTAATCTACATCTTCAGCTCTCTCCCACTGCATTGCTCACAACTTTCAAATCTATTATTGCAACATGATCCTTTGAGCAATTGCTACTGCTTTAAAAACCAATTTTTTCCACACTCAAAGGCCTCTAAACTCCCATAATATTAAGATTGGTGCCTGCACATTAAACTCTTGTCGCTAAAAAAGGTCTCAGAAAACTCTCTGGTTACACATTCAAGCTGCTGCAAAAACAGTGAAAAGAGAAAAGGAGAGAGGCACATTCAAACTATGCTTACTAGTCTATCTTCCCAAACTGAAAAGTTCCCTCTGTTCTAAGTTAAAGACAAGCAGTTCCCCACACACTTGTGCAGTATAATGGCTGTTCAAAAGCTCTTTCTTATCATTACCCAGTGTAAAATCCTGATTTTCACAGCAGTTCTGAAAACAGAAAGTATAAAGTCTTAATTCATTTTTAAATACACTTTATATAGTATTGCAGTTGTTGTTGGATGAATTAAACTATGAGTGAGGTACAATAACTCCATTCCCTGAGCATTTGAATCCCACTTAATAGTTCAAGAGTTCAGAGGAACTTATGCAAATCCCATCTGTCTGTCAGGCCCTTCCCCAGGTACCCTTGAATCTGGTGGTCAGTTTCAGTCATGTTTGACAGAGCAGCAGCCTCTTAAAACCAGTTTCACAGCAATCCATGGGGGAAGAGGAAAGGGGGAAAGAGAGGCACCCCAAACCAGTGCACTTCCATTTAGCAAGGCAGAGGCAAGCAGAAGCCAGCCATTACCCTGTGGCTTTGATGGGCATGCAACTCTAGACTTGTCCTTGCACACACAGCCTCTTGCTCACCTGTCTGGTAAAAGTGGTAAATGGTGAAAATATGGGGAAATATTTGAGTTGAGGAGCAGGATAAAATGAAATTATCACTGTAAGGGAAGATGCTGAGGACACAGGATGAAGCAGAGGTTTAAGAGAATCAGAGAAAAAATCATTGTGGGGACATGGGAAGAGGCTGGGGATACTGTTATGGGGACGTCTTAAGATGCCAAGAAGAAGACAGCATCATTTTGGTCAAGACTATAGGAGACAGGTATTGCAGCTATGTGGGAAACCAGAGCTCCATATTTATGTCTCTCACAGGTCAGTGTGGAATGTACTAACATGCATGGAGATAACTTAGGACCTCATGAAAAGGATTCAGTCACTCCCTCGTGGCATTTCACTGTATTAGAAACAGGACTGATTTCAAAGCTAGACCTAAATGTATAACCACACTGATACAGGGGCTTGGCCTTGATACTACTTTTAATTGGCGCAAATGGCCTGAGGTACAGTTCGCCACCCCCTCACACTTCACTGTCCAGCTCAAACTATCCACTATCACATATCCACTATCCAGCTACTGTGTGACAAGAAGGACTCTTTGTCAGGCCCCTTCAACCATTTTTATGCTCCTAAATGCATATCCTGGGGTCATGACACCCCACAGGCCGGCTGCTCCCTGAGGCAGGGTGATCCAGGAGGTAATGGGAACCCAGAGCTAGCAGGACCCAGCCTCCCCAAACAGGGCCCATCCACAGCACCCAAATGAGGCGAGCAGGACAAACCTGGAGACGATAGCAGGAACCAGCCAAGAGCGCAGGTCATGAGGCACTATCATGGTGAAGAAACAGGTCTGAGGTCAAGCTGGAAATTCAGTCCATAGGTCAGGGTTAAGACCAGGTCTAACGATGGCCAGAGAGGTCCACAAAAACCAGGCTGGACTAAGCCAGGATATCAATCTGCTTGTTGAGATCTGCATCTATTAGGCCCATAGTGAAAAAAGGTGTAGCCACAGACACAAATGGAGAGCAGAACACCTCCCTTACTGCTCAACCAGGGCCTGATAGTCCTGGATTGAGTTGAAATGGGGCTTCCTGGCCCCGTGGGTGTGGCTGGAAGCTCCAGCTGAGGCTGATCAAGGGTTATTAGTGCTCTCAGGGGCCCAGCTTATGCAAACCTGATGAAGAAGATGAGACATGGCTCAAAATGGTGGCACAGGGCATTTGAATCTGTTCAGCAATTACAAATAGCCAGTGACAATACCCCACAAACAACAAATACGTACTTTATTCTGGCCCAGAGGCTTGTGTGGCCAGGCTGAAAACGTGCATCGAGGATGGCTTGCTGCAGGGGTGAGAGTTACATTCTTCTGCTCATGCTGTTGTTGTCTTTGCATGTCCCCTGTGAAAACATACTGGGGAAAAGCAGGGCTAGTGTCTTGTTAGCTTTAAGACTTCCTCAGACCTATCTGAGTCTTACTTGAGAAAAAATTAAAGAAACAAGAAGCCCACTTCAAAGAGCCAACGTGCTGAAAACACACGCATACAACACACACATGCATCCATGGATATTGAACTTGGATCTACATTTGTGTGAGGCAAAGCAGACAAGGGTCTCTCCTTGGGACTGCTTTTCTACTGCAATTCATTTTGATGTCTACTGAAAGGATAAGAATTATATCAGTACTGTGAGAGTGATTATGCCAGCCAGTTGATGATATGAAAGGGACTAAGTTATAACTTTTGCTTCCCCAGTGTGAGCTCCAGAAATGTGAGAAAATTCAGGCTGAGCTGAATTGCTGATTCTGTTATCAAAAGTGCCCTGTCTCCCTGTCAGCCAGCCCCGGGGCTCAGCAGAGTGTTCACCATCTGCCCCCTGTGCAATACTCATAAATGTTACAATCAGTATAAAATTTGGGATGTGTGGGCAATACTGGAAGGTAAAAATATTCTTTCTTTGCCAGGTATATGTTAATTGGTTGTTTCATTTTGCACATATGGGACAGTAAAATGTATTTGTTTTCTTGCCAATAAAAGAACATTTTCCTAACTCCTTGGTCACAAGGTATCTACAAAAGGAAAAGGCTCTGATGTTTCCTGTTGGGTTTTTGGTTTACATTACAATTCATACACAAACGCTTTTTGGCATCTAAATCCTGAGCTAGAAGTATTTTTAAAATTATGTCCTGAAATAGGAACTTCAGAACACTATGTCGGCATCTGGCAGATATCTCAAGAGTGTCATGAACTATTACTACTTGAGGAACTTGGCAGGCACTCCGTGAGCCTTGTGTACCTTACAAGTGCGTAAGAGTCCAGCTTAATCATTGAGCATCTGTATAGCTGGGCTCTGTGATGGGCATATGTCTGCCCACCAACCTCAAAAACACATGGTAGTATGTTTGGATTTCACAAGATACATCTGAGCCCCTGAGCAATGAAGGCTGCTCAAACACGAGTGACAGCAGCCCACTTTTTTTATGAAAGCAAGCATTTTCTCAGGACAAACCTTGGATCGCTAATCAGTCTCACTGCTCAAAGAATTTGGCATGTGTGTTTCCATCCCCATGTGTTTTACAAAGTGCTGATACACATGCTAAGGCTGAAAGCCCTTTTATAAAGTGTTTGGGATCACACGTACAATAGTGTTTCCTGGTAGGAGAGCACAGGAAGCATTTCTGGGGCCCTTGGAGAGGCACTAGGGAAGCCAGTGGGCCCCCGGTGGTGACCACCATTCTTTATCCAGGATGGAAGAGGCACTCACTCCTGGTTAAAAGTGGCACCATGGTGGGACTTTGCCCCAGTCTAATTGACATTGTAGCCATGCTTCATGGCTGCTTAACAGCAGTAGCAGCTGTGTTGGTAGAATAAAATTTGCCTGTAAAGCAGGTTTATATATGTCTGCTTAGAGAGGCCTTCACAGAGGTCTTTTGGTGGGAGTTTTATAAGTGATGTCCTTCAGACCATCTCTGGTCTGCAAACATGCTCTTTCTGGACAAGCATTTGCTGCTTTAAGAAGACACACATGTACCATACACTTCCCTACAGTTAATGGCAAGACAAGACTTCTGCCATTTTTGAGGGTCTTCATGGAAAAAGTTGCATAAGTCTACACAAAAATGTTAATATTTTTTCATGGTTTACTCATAATTCCGGCAGAGAAACCACATAGCTCCAGCACAGAAAACAATGGCTTTGGCACTGCCTGAGCCAAGGAACTAAGGGCTGCAAACCCGGGAGCCCCACTGGGGTGAGCAGCAGCACCAGAGACCCAGGAAGGGGAGTCGAGGCAGATCACCAGTTTCAGCCTGGGCGTGCATGCCATGGCAAAGCATAGGACAGCTTTCCCCAAATGCCTCAGTGACACTTGATTCCTGTGCCTCTGATTTTTAACAGAGCATAGAAATTCCCCCAAACTGGGAAGACTCTGAAGTGCAAAGGACAAAGCATAGACTCAGTCCCAGAGCCCACCTCCCGCAGAGATGAGGAGAGCAGTACAAAACCAAAGTATTGGAAAGGTAGGGCACACAGAGAGAGGAGAGTGCTCCTCTCAGCCCTTATTTCACACACCAGCTTTGCTGAAGCTGAGCGCCTTATCTGACCCATCCTCTCCAGCAGGCGCCAGTCTCTGTCCTGGGGCTGTCCAGTCTTTCCAGTGGTTGAAATGAACCAGAGTGCTCCTGGTGTCTGTTTCTGGGCCTGAGCTTCCGGGACCAGGCAGGAGGACTTGTCTCCTGCAAGCCCTTGGCTCTGGCATTTATTGCTCCTTGACACAGATTTTGAACAGTCATAGAATGTGTCGCAAGACAAAACTTTTAACTCTGGCTTTTATTTAATTTGACACTGGGTGAGGCCTTTATTCTACATCTTTCTTTAGCAGATAGAAATGTGTTTGGTCTATATTAATTTTTTGTTCTGTACCAATGGTTGGCATTGATTAGTTTCATTTTATTCACTATAAATGTTAAAATAAACAAACCAAGGTCCCAAGTGGTAGTCAGGGATTTTGCCAGACCATGGGAAGTAGTGGGCCCCGAGGGGCTCTGAAAACCACCCAGAGAAAGATCTGCACCAAGCAGGGATAATAATGTGTTCCAGAAGCTAGAAAATATTTTCCAGGAGACTTGGCAATTGTGGCTTAAGATGGAGAAAGAGAGAAAGAGAACGATGGATAGAGAGAAATTGCCCCTTTTCCAGGAAAAGTGAAGAAGTCTGAGAAAAGAAAAGCCCCGGCTATTGCAGGGTACTCAGCCACAAGGAGAGATTGCCTTTGCATCTCCAGAGAGGCAGAGACAGTTCTTTGCCCACCTGTGGAGTCCAGACAGGCAAGAGCTGGAAGAAGTCTTGGTTTATGAGAGAGATGACAAATAAGGCTGGTAGATAAGAATTAAGAAACTTAAATAAACCTGTACCAGTCTCTCAGACACACAAAATGATGGCTAGAGAAGTCAGTAAATCATCTGGTCTGAATTTCCTGAAGCCAGCTAGGTTTCAGTCCTTGGGATGGGCCATTAGGTTTTGGACAGTCTTTCCCATAAGGAGCCAAATGACTTGTCTAACAGAAACTCATCATTTAGAAATGCCTGGAGATTTGATGTGATGATAGTTTGATATAAAGAACTGACCACTTTCTTTGGCAATTTGTTTTAATGCTTACTCTCATTGTTAAACATTTCTGATCATTTTCTCATTTGAAGGTGCCAGACTTCCATTTCCAGCTATTGACATTTGTTGCACATTTCTCTGCTAGATTAAGAGCTCCTTCATCCATGACATTTCCTGCCAGGAAACATCCTCTGTAATCAAATAATTTCTTATTTTTCATAAGTCTTGATTAACTCAACAGACTGTGTTCTCCAAGTCTTTGCTAAGGCCTTTTTCTCTAGGCCCTGCACAATGTTTTTGCTGTTTTCCTCACCCATGCCAATAATTCAACAGCCTCCTAAAACTGTGGGCATTGAAACAGTATCCCTAATACTGTACACAGAGATAAAAACACATCCCTGCTCAAACTGGATTGGGATAGTAAACTCTTCTGTTTCTGTGATTTTTTTCAGTCGCTGTCAGAAGCTGGCCTGGATTCCATTTACTAATGAGGTCCCACTCCCTTAGGTGCTTTGATGGTGTCTCTTGCTCACATGCTTCAAATCATACTGATCACCTGACTTGGTTTCAAAGGTCAAATCATCAAGGACATTTGTGAAGCTTTTATCTCTTTTTACAGCAGAGATCAGTCATGTGAAACCTGAAGAGTTTCTTGCCAATGCAGAGAGATCGATTCTGCCTCGGTCTTGCCTGTCACCTACAGCTGATAACTGAGATGCTGTAGTCAAACCACAGTTTAACTGCTTGTTGGTTCAGTCTGGTTATACCCCAGCAGCACTGAATAACCTGCTGCATACAGACGGCTGCCTGAAGGGAACCAGCAAGAGAGCTCTCTGGACGGGCTTCAAGCCCTATGTTAATCCCTTCGGAACAAACCACACAGACATTGTGTATCATTAGTTTCTTGCAAGAATGCTATCTTGTAAACCAGTGAAGACTTCTAGTGACTGTGTTCCCATCTAATTTCATTAACAATTCATTTTTCTGCTGCCTAGGATCCCTTGTCAGGCAGACCAAGCTTCAGTGCTGTCAAGTATGCTGATCACCTACTGTGATGTTGGCTGAACACCCCGCATTGTTCTAGTGTCCTTCTGGTGTTTCAGGATTCACTAAAAAGGAATATTTCTAGGCCAGGATCTGCTCCATCATCTCTGTAGGTCTCTTGACTGCAAGTTTTCTAGATCTGCTGATTTTCAAAAAAAAAAAATTCTGAGTCAGTGTTTTAATATAGTCCATCCTTTACAATGCTGAAAGGAGGCATCTGTGCTCATTAGCTTTCTGGCTTCCAAATACAGATAAGAACAAAAAAAGCCTATCTTTTCTACATGACGGTTAATAATTTTATAATTTTTATCTATCAAAGGGCCACTTACTTCTTTTAGCATGCCCTGCATCCTTGCAAAGTAGTCATATTGTTGCTTATGACACAAATATGGCTGCCCCGCTCTTACATGTCTTCAGCTGCTTTTTCCATCTTCCATGTTACATGACTTCCAAACTTTTCTCTTTCTCTTATTAACGCATAGTTAATTTCACTTGAGTATTTCTCCTGACGACTGAAGAAAATTTTCTGAGAGACACTAAAATATTCATAGTCTGAAGTTTTGGCATCTGGGTCATGCTCTAAAAAAATCTGTGCTTTTCAGTAAAGAATTCAGGCTCTTTTGTGATATGCTGTGCTTTTCACTAACTTTTGAAACCTAAATGAGAGTTGAGTGTTGCAACTGTGTGGATCACTGTATATCAGCTTTTGGTCCAAATTTATTTTCTTTTAATTCAAGATTTCTTACTCTCTTCAGTTTTATATGAACATGTATACATTTGTCTTTAAGTTAATAATCACTAGTCTTCTGCCTATTTTTTTCCTCCCAATTCCTCTCAGTTCCAGGAGATGTTTTTTTATGAAAATATGCCTACGACTCATCACCAGTGTCTTCCATTTGCCCCTACTGAGTATCATGCTGCTACAGGCAGGCTACTATCAAGTTTCATCCAGTGACTAATTATCTTTTTCTAGTATAAAGAAACCGAAAGATTTACCTCTTTGGGCACAATACCCTTTTGTTAGAAATTCTTTTCAAAGATTATCTTGTAAGGAAACCTTACCTCTTCAGAACCTTTTTTAAAATAAAGCAGTTAATCATACTTGCTCCTCCTCAGCCCTTCAAAAGTCTCCACCTGTGGCCTTCTGCTGGAAACAAGAGCAAAATGGGAGGAGGAGGGGTAGAGGCAGACAGATGGAGTAGGACTTACAGAGAGACAGACAGTGAACTTACCTTAGAGACACTCTTCTCAACCCTAATCTATTACCTGTATTTACCCCAAGCCCTCTATACTTGACACTCCATGTTATTAAAAAATCAAAGCAGTATTGCTTAGACTATTTTCAGTGTTGAAAGCATCTTCTTCAGTGTACAAATCTCTGATACTGCTGCAATTACACATCATAAGGGATATAGTATTCTGATTATAACTCCCCTGATTGCCCTATGCCTATGTAGGGTTTTTGGTTTTGTGTTTCCAGTAACAAAGTATTCTTATCAGAATGGAGAGTACTTAAAAAAAAACACAATTGTTTTTTACTTGTGTCTGAGTTTTAAGCCCCCATACTGGAAAGCAGAAGAAATTGAAAATGCAATGTAGTTCATCCAAATTCTTGTGTAAATAGACAGAGCTGCTCCGTGTTGTCTCTGGCTAAATAGTGTCCTTAGTTGCTGTTGAAATTGAACATAAAATTGTCTCCTGTACCCTGCATATCAATATTTTTTCTACCATGGTGATGCTAGCTAGGGAGTAGTTAAATTCAAAAACAGGAATGTAACTGGATAAATAAACCTACGGGATCCCAACCCATAGAGAACTGGTATCCAGGTATTCAGCCAACTCAAACTGCAAATGTTTGTGTAAGAAAAGGACTTGTATTTCTTGTTCTGTGCCAGGCCCTTCAGTAATTATGTTCCAATACAAAAATCTTCATTCACCAATGCCATGCACATGTCATGTGGAGCTCTTGCAAAACCCTTGAGCAGTCCTGAGCTCAGTGACAAGCATAAGCTTGAGTCGTCCAATGCAGGTTTAACCGGAGCCAGAAGAAGCAGAAGTGGGTAGGGGATAGAAAAGAGAAGGAGACAGGATAAAAGGTACAATTCAGGTACGAGGCAGCTGGAAGTAAAGAACTTGCGGAAAAAACAAAGCAGCAAATAACCTTAAATCCCAGCACAAGGTCATCTCCAAAGGAGGGGACTGCATCCCACACAACTGCTGACTAACGATTCACACTGACACTGCTAGAGAACACTCTAACACTCTAACACTCACATCCGGACAACTGTCTGGTTGACAGGATTCCACAGAGGAGGAATCAAAGCCAGGAATCCCACTGCCAATTGCAAATGTACAATTGCATTCTTCTCCCTTCCTCCTTCCCTAAATCCTGAAGGCAGCAGAATGGGCAGGTGACAACAGGGAGTGCCACCTGAGATAGTTACTTTATTGTTGAAAAACTGAGCAGTATTTTGAAGCAAAGATTTGGGTGGCCAAAATTGAAGGTACTGAGGAGACTTGTCAGAGCCAATGAAACTCTGTCACAATCCCTTTCCGCCAAGTATTTTCCACTTCCAAAGTAATCACAGAGCTGTATCCGTGAACACCCATAGAGCGTCTGCAGGGCCTTGCTGCAGGAATAAGGAAGGAAGAGAAAGTCACTTACTGTGGGACCAACAGTGTTTGCAGTCTGGCAGATATGGTCTTAAACAAGCCTGGAATTGAGAAATTTATCTATTGTTCTGTTTTTGTTTAAGAAGCAATTGCCAAAGAAGATGCCATGTTACCAGGAAATGACTGCTTGACACGATACCGTATTTTCTGCCGAGTTGTTCTGGACAAGTGACTGGACTGAATGCCTAGCTCCATGAAAAAAATTGAGATCAGGCCTCCTGATACAAGGGAGCCATTTTCCATAAACACAGGCTGCTTTTGAAAAATATTTAGGAAGGTACAGTAAGCATAAGTGACACTAGAAAGACTAGTGCCAGGAATGCTTCTAACCCACGTTGTTAAGCTTTTCTCAACACAAACCTCTTCATTGCATCCCAATGCAACACAAACGTGGGAACAGCCACTTTCTCTCCTTGTTTCACATAAAGCTGCTCTCCGAGCTAGATCCCAAGCACAGGGTGGTCCTTAGGAGACCCCAGTAAGAAGATCTCTCCATGCTGCATTGGGGGCAGAACTTGGCCCATTCAATAGCAAGGTAGAAAGGTGGGCAAGCACACAGGCACACCTTGGCTTGGTGTTTCAGTTTGGCTGGTCCCTCAGATGAATGTGAACAAACGCTGGCCAAGACAAGCACAGAGAGAAGAAACCTGCTGATGGATATACTTGGGCTGCCTATAAAGGGAGGCAGCGTGACTTGATTACTTCTGCCTTGTGAGGGTGAGCTGTCGAGTCCCAGCTGTGCTTGTAGAGACAGTCCCACACAGGGCATGTGGATGGGACCCACACTGTGCTCCTTGTGGAGTGACTGCCTCAGAGGCTCCACATTAGCTTCCTCCCCTATGTGCTGTAGCTGAATTCCAAAGAGCCTACCAGTGCCCTCTCATGGGCCAAATACAGCCATTCCTATGGGAACCACCTGCAAGCCTCTATCCACATCCACATCCACATCCACAGGGAAGGAAAGACCTTGCACTGTAAAGGAGTAAGAAAGACGTTTGTCTGCCCTTTAAGGATAAAATACTGACTCTGATTAGCAAAGCAGGGGTAAAAAGACTATATTTTGATCAAAGGAAGGCTCACTGCTTTGCAAAACATGAACTGAGTTTCTCTTGCTAACAATTTTCATAGGATCCGTTTGGGGCATATCTATCACATTTTCAGTAAGTTGCTAAAGATGTACCAATCCATCAGAGAGGCTGGTTCTGACACAGTTTCCTTCTCACAGCTCAGGCATCACATGAAAAAAAAACCCTAAAAATCTCTCTTCAAGATTAGTGCACTCATGATGTCCGAGGAGAGAAAAGATTTAACTGGCATATAGTAACAGTAAGAATGAATATGGTTTTGTAATTTGTGTGTCTTTCACATCTTGTTTGCAGTGAAAGAAGAGTTATTTGAGTGCTTTCCTGTGTTTCACAATAACTTCAAGTAGAAGGAGATAGTTAGATTTGACCTGCTTCATCAGGAGTCAGCTATTTCTGAAAATGTTGTTTGGCTACTTTGCTCCAGTGGCTTATTTGGCTCGCTATAAAAAACTATCATTTACACATAAACTTGGCAAATGTCAATTGCTTCCATTCTTGTCTGGGAGGTTTTATTGCACTCTTGAGAAGAGTGGCAGTGGGGTGAATAAGGCCTTTTAAGTCCCAGTGGGAGCACAGAAGGCGCTAAATTTGCCCTGTAACAAAGAGCAGCAATTTTCATGATTCTTAGAAGCTGATCTGTCACTTGGTCTTGCAGGCACGTCCAAGAAGCCCTACTGGATTGTTATTTCCAGATTCTGAGATAACAGCTTTGAGGCAACAACAAGTGCCTGCTTGGTGCGGAGCATAAGGCGGGGGTGTGTGGTGGGAGCGGCGTAGGTCGGGCAGGTAGAGCAGGCCACGAGAGCTGCAGATTCCAGGTGAGTGGAGGTGCAGGCGCTGGAACACGAGTGACAAAAGGTTACACCACCCATGCTGAGAGGGACAGACACCTCCATCTGCTCAGCACAGAAATCAGCTGCATAGGACCATGGACTGGTATCAGACGGTCTCCTCTGCTAATTGGGTCTTTCTGAGCTGAACACGGTGTTGGCAGGCAAATGGAGTCCCTGGAAAAAGTAGAGGGAAAAGCTTCACTGGGCTTTAGAAGCTGGCTTTCAACCCTTGTGCACAGTAAGATTTCTTCCTGATACTATTTTAACAACTCGGCAAACAAAGCAAATGAGCAGATAAAATACGGAGAGTTTCCGAGATTAGCTAGAAATGAAATGCGAGCAGTGGTGTCTCTGGGGGAGGAGGCAGCCCTCTGTTGTAGCAGCTCCTGCAATTTGGTTAGCATTTGGAGGGCTCCAGTCCAATCCCTGCTCTGTCACACCAGGGTTTACTGGTATGTCTGAGATATCAGTGAAGAGCTCACTGGCCAGATCCTAGCCCTAGGACTGCTTCTGACTCCCAGCAGTTTCTTGTTATTGATGGAAGTAAAGGGAATAGGAGCCAGAGCAGCAATGCGAGCCATTGTGACTCTGAGAATGAGGAAACTGTTCCCACAACAATGGTAGAAAAATATTTTTGATGCCAGCATCAACTATAAAAATAAAAGTTTTGTTGGGGCACAAATTTGTTGGTCCTCTAGGATGAGTATGCTACAGTAATATACAGTGATAAGAAATTACTGACTGCATTGCTTGAGATGGCACATGGAAAAGGGGGAAGGCAAGAGAGGTAATGTTAATAAATCATTGTCCTGTCCAGCAGGCTTCCATTATTCATAGAGAAGGGCAATTACGAAGGCATACCACTGTCCCGCTTCCAAAGTTTAACATTCCTGTTTGATATCTGATCTAGCAAACAGTGTTAGGAGGTATCCAAGCAGCATGCACAGCACTTTAAATGATTAAGGGAGCAAAGTGCTTGGGCACGTTGGCATTCTAGGCCATAGCTCTCTGGCAATTAAAGACATACATACATACGTGTCTCCTTAGGTATTTATTGATACAACCCAAACTTGTTTTCACTGAGAAGGGAAAACCACATTCCAGGCTCACTGTTATCAGTGTGAAGTCTGAGGTTGATGCATCCCTGAAACAGGTAGGCTTATGCTGCCAAAATCAGAAGCTGCCTCCACTTCTTTAATTTCTAAAACGATGATGGTGCTCCCACTGGACTCCAGCTCTCCACATCTAGGGAAAGGTCACTGAAGTATTGGCAAGATCGAGTGGGCAGTTCAGACACAGTCACCTCCTCACCCTCCACAAATAACAGGCTGGTTGGCTCCAGATCCAGGACTCTAATCCTACCGGACGGATTCCAACCTAGAGATACTTTGTGCCCAACTCAATGAGTGTAACGCCTACCCCTGAAAATAAACCACAAAGCTACAAGCTTACTTCAGCACAAAATTTGCAGTACTTCAATTCCTGCATTAGCACGTGTCCCCTCCTGTTTCCTATGATCGTTGGAGGGATGACCATGAATTAAGAAACAAAAATATTTTATGTGATTTTATGTTTGCCCATCATAACCTTGTGGAGGCTTTCCGCAATGGTTCCACTAACCTCTGATAAATTGGAAAAGGCTGTGCCATGGGTCGGAGCTTTAACGCTTACCTGGGATGCTTCTCATGGATCTTGGGTACGAGCTTGGCATCCCTTCCTTGACTCTGAAGCCCAGCTACAAAATAGGGATATAAAGACTGCTCTGACTCACTCAAGTGTGTATTTCTCCGTGCGTGCAATGTGCATGTGATGCAAAACACAGCACCAACACCCGAGTTAACACATCTTCTAATGTTGTACACTGGCAAGTGAGAAAGGAGTTGGATGAACTTACTGAGACAGATTTTTATAAATATGTACTGGACACAGAGTCTAAGTGACTGTAGAACCCAGTATGAGCTGGGAGCTGAAATATCACATTAGCTTGCCTGACCTTTAGACTTACATTTTTATTTGTGGTTTGAATCACCTTCTTCTCCCCCAAGTATGGTCAGGGTTTAATCACTTGAAAGAAGAGGACATTCAGAATAACTCTAGCAGTGACTGGGTAAGGATAAAAGCCAGGCAAGCTTTGCTGGGAGAGGTGCTTACTGCCTGTAATTTCCTTCTGCTTTTGAAAGTTTCAACTTTCCATGTCACTTCTGGGTCACTTACCAAATCTCTTGTGGGTTCAAAACTAATTTACAGAGCAGGAAGAGAGAACTTCCAGGAACTAGCATCTCTACATTGCAGGTCAAATGCTCTGTTGTTCATTTGATCAATAGCATGGCCCTTCCCTTGCTGCTGTGCTCTGCAAGGGAACCTGGAGTGGAAATACACAGACGGACATACAGGGTTTCAGCCTGCTGGCTCTGAACTAGTTAAAACTGATGAATGCCTTTGATAGTACCTCACAACAGCGTGGGTTGTCAAACTCACAGGCTAAAGGTTGTCATTGATTCTCTGACCAAGACATTCATTTCATCCAGCTGCTACATCTTTCCCGTGGTTTTTGAGGAGGACCCATAGAAAAGCCTCCTTCCTGTGAAAGGACCCACTGGGCTACCTGGCGTGTGTTGATTCCCCTTTGTTCAAGATATCCTCTTTCTCACTATTTTAGCTCAAGGAAGCACAGGATTGACTCTGCTCTGAAGGACAAGGTCTGCTCCAAATCAGCAAAAACCAAGGGTGGAGATCAGTGGAAGCAGATGACAACAGAGCTTTCATCTCCTTGGCATTCACAGCCACTGATGACTTGTCGGGGTGAGCTGGAATTTTTGGCTGAGCTACCATGGAGAAGTACTGACATGCAGCACCTGAATGGAAAGCTTTAGTGATTCTAGAGACAAAGCCATGGGTGCAGCATCTCATATCTGAATAGGATATGCAATCTAACCCAAAGCAACCTCAAAATATGGACTGTCCAGGGCAGGTGTTTATGCTCACTAGACACATTCATGCATGCAGATGTGCATGCATCCATCCACACACTGCTTATAAAACAGAATTAGTTTTCATACAAAACACTAAATTGAAGAAGAACCCTTTTGTTATTCTTAGGCTCAGAAAAAACTCCCTGAAAGTCTTAACTGTGGCTAACCTACTGTTCAAGATCAGTAACCCTGTCACTGGCTATTTATTTCTCTGTTGTATAGTGGTACCATGGCTTCCACTGTGAAGTGCACAGTGCAATCAATAGATGAAGATCTCATCTATGCTGCTGTAAATTGGAGATGTTCTGTGCTTGGGAGCTCAGGGCACACTGCTGAGCCTTTCCCACTGAAGCCCCTAACAGACCTACTTGTATTTTAACAGAAGGCAAACCATTTTGAATTATCCTCGCTCTTTCATGCCCCAGGAAAAGGTGCTGGTTTATACCTCATTTTCTCTTGTCAAACAGCTTGTTCTGCAAATTAGCCTCTGAGCGCTTCTGTTTTAACCACTGCTGACCTCCGAACACCCCAGTATTCACTCAGTGGATATTTGGAATGCCTAAGTGAAATGTACCTACGAGGAATGCAGGTATGAGAGCTTTATTCCAGGCTGCAGATTATTAAATGGTTTTACCCAGCTGACACTGGCAATTTGGTTTTCATCACTCAGCATCTTTGCCTCAGAAAAACAAATGCACAAATTGAATTTTGGCAATGTGCACCAGAGCCCCATTCCAGAAGATGTTTATTAGCTGTCTTACCAGCCAAAGAGCAGAAAGAGGCTTTTCAGAGAGGTTGCATCCTGTCCTCTTGAGCAATCCTCGAGTCATTATCTCAAGATCTCACATTTAAAATACTGTAATAAATGAAATTATTCATCAGGAAGTGGGCAGCCAGTCCATGGTCACCTTCTGATATCTCTGAAAGTGTTCTCAGGGGGAGCAGGCTCAGCGAGTCTTTGATTTGAATACAGGGACCTTTTCTTTTTTTTACAGCTGTAATAGATCCATTGTGGCAGTGAAGATCTGTCTGGACTGGCTGTACTTTCTTGGAGGTATAGGCTTAATATTTTCCTCACAGCTGTGAAGAATATTTGGAAAGTCTTCTCTCTCCACCATCCTGGAGACTGGATTCCCTGAATCCACCTTTACCTTGGATGGGCTTTCCACAGTCTGGTGAAGTGCCACCATCTGACCAGAGTTTCCCAGGCATAGAAGAAAGCTCCATTATCAGGCACCAATACCCCAGCTGGGCACACATCAAATTGGTTTTGATGTGTTTTGGAATAAAACATGGCAAGATAAGGAAGATCAGCAGGAGCTGGCATTCTGGCTCCTGGATTACCTGGAGTGTGCAAGGCAGGTGCAAGGAAGGACTTTCTGTCTTCTACCTAACAAGGCAGGAAACAGCCTTTTCTGAAGGGAGGGCTATGGGATCACTGAGGCCAGAATTTTACCTTTCTGCTTCTAGAAGCACCCTGTGAAAGAAGCTGCAACTGGAGATGTGCTCAGGTGAGAGACAAGGCTGCTCCACTACTGCTTCTATACCAGGGATAGCAGTGGGCTGAAGAGACAGTGGGAGCTGCCAGCCTACTGCATCATTTTCAGTGGAGAAGATCTCCTCCTCAGGTCCTGCTCAGTGAGCTCCATGTTTCCAGACTGGGTGCAGAAGTCATCACACTTTCCTAGCAGTAATTTTCATAAGGAAAGGACTTTATGGAAAAACCACATGCAATTGACTTAAAGACTGATGCTATCAACACCTGTCATTCCTATTTATGTCTCTTTATAATATCTCTTTACGCAACGCTTATATAGCACAATCTCTATTCTACAATATCCTTCCTAAAAGCTAAACTTTGCCAAGAAATTTCACTCAACCACATGTAGAAATACCCAGACAAATCTCCAGCAGAAAGGGATGAACTTCTCTTTGTAATTTTTGGTGGCCTCAAACCAAACATCTCTGACCTTAACATCCAGGGGAATGCCAGCACCTTATGAAGAGAGGGGGAAGTTCTCAACAGCCTTGCTGCCCATGGGCACACTCCAATGCATGAAGCACAGCCAAGCCTTTGACCACTGCAGCTCCTCACAGCGAATGACAGCTCTGCCTGCTTGGGAATGTGCTGAATTTCTCTGTCCTGACCCATTACATCCCACCTGCTGTGCATGACTGACCGCCTGAGCCATTAGGTGCAGGACAGCACTGTTTTCCTGCAAGGGTCAACACTACTTCTTTTTCCCAAACCAAATTCCAGATCTTTACTCCTAGCTTGCACTAATTTACAGTAACCTAAACAGCAAGACTCACAAAAGTGTTACTTTTATGTAAGTGAAACAACCTGTACTTGAGCTACAGTGATATTGGCATCTTATTAATGCTACATGAATGAGATCCATGCAATGCAAGCAAGTACTTTGCCTCCTTCTTCCTAATAAAACAGCCTTAACATGTTCTTCTGTTAGGTATTTGTTGAAGATGAGACTGAAAAAAACCTCCATAGCTATTCAGATCATCTGCCTCAGTACAGCTGAGCTATGTGATTCCCATTTCCCAGTCCTGGCAACAGAATCTCTTTTGCTTGTTACCCTCACCTTGTAGCTATTGGATATCAACTACAGAAACAATGCCAGCTTCTCCAGAGTAGGTTTTGTTGGTAGCTTGTCACAATTCAGTGGTGACATGAAACTCAGTTTCATTCCTGCATTTTGGAGCAAGTTAAAATCCTATGTGATATTTAGGGAGCCTTTGTACTTTAACTCATACATGTTTGCCATTGTACTCAGGCAGCTTTTATGGATACTGGCACAAAAGGGTTGTTTCTGTGGGAGGCCTGAAATTCTGAATTCCTGCTGCTTGTTTCTGCTGTGCCATGGTGGAAGACACTCTTGGGCCTTGCCCTGCTCAGGTGAATTGATATTTGCTGGTAGCTCTGTCTTTCTAGCTGCTGCATGCATCTGTGCCCTTCTTTCCATAGTTATTTCCATTCCATTTTCCCCTGTGCTTCTGGCCCCTATTCAGGCACTTTCTTATATTGCCCATGGCCAAGATCACTTTTTAAGCAGCATCCAGGTGACCCAGGTCCTCAGCTCCCTCTAAGGTCTGTAGAGAGGCTGTTGTGGCAGCCCTATACCCCTTGTGACAGTTGTTTCTCTATCTCACCTTCAAAATCCAAACAATCCTGCTTGCCTCTCTCTTTCCTATGGTCCCCTCTCTCCACCCCAGGCATACAGTGCTTCCACGCTGCTCCCTAGCTCATGGCCTCTGAAGCTGATGCAGAAGAAGGCAGCAGTAGAAGGGCATTGCAGGGTGTGCTCCCCAGCAAACAGGAGAGCTGATCCCATGGGGCACCCCTTCCACCAAATGGATTAGACGACAAGAAAGGAAAAAAAAATCCCGTTAGGACCTGCACCCTGCAGAGACAGAACAGCCAACTTCCCAGGTCCTCCCTTCTGTCATCCCTGCAGGCCTGGAGACAGGCTGCAACATAGAGAAGTTGGAGATAGAGGCTAATGGAAAAGGAGAACCAAAGCCCTCTTCCTCTGTTCTGTTTATCCCAGAGGCCATGAAGTATGTGCCTCTCAAAGACAGACATTGCTAACACATTTCTCCACTAATACAAATTAGTGTAGGCCCCACACCAGGTCCTTCTGGTAAAATCAGTGTATTGTCTCAGCTTCTGTTTCAATAGGACTCTCCAAGGTCTCAGATGCTGGCAAGCTGCTTTTAGCACTCAGTGCCATTGCTGCATGGTGGGTGAGAGGCGTGGCTGCTCTACCCAGATCCCACCTCACTACAGCACTTCCATTGTCATGTCAGGAAAACTGCAAGCAAAACAAAACACCTTTCAGCACAAATTCTTTTTGTTATCAGGCAACTGTATTTGCCAAAATGTCCGAGCAAGAGACAATCACTGCCACAGCTTGGGTGTTGCCTCTGGAATTTGGAAGGATGAAATCAACACACATCCCACCACCACAGTGACCACCCTGCTCTCTTTGAGACATTTCTGACTAGGCTCATATGATGTGGCTGCCTCCAATTAGAGGGGATTGGGATCAGTGAATCAGGAGGTCACTTCCAGTCCTGCAGCCCTTAAATAGTATGGAAAGAGTTAGTCTGAGCTTGCCAGCAGAAAGCAAAGGTAATTGTTAAAAATGGCTCAGGGCCTGGAAGCGTGTGACTAGGGCAGGAGATGGGAGATTCTGGTCCCAGCTGCTGCTTAACCATTAATCAAATCATTAGTTTTGGTCGATCTTTAATACCACTGTCTTTTATAATCTGAGTAGGTTTGTCCCCTGGGAGCGATGGCTCTTCCCAGCCTCTGCAAGGCCCTGTGATCTCTGTGTATGTTGACTCATGCTGGCTACTGGCAGTCAGGCCGGGTCAGCAGCAGCACACAGACTGACAGAGTGACTCAGTCTCCAGTATCCAGAGTTGTATCCATTGCTCTCCTAGGTCAAGATGGATGCACTTGTGGCATATGTAATTTTTCTCTTTCCTGCGCTCTGGATCTGTCCTGGGAACATCTCCTTGTAGGATGCAATAGGCACCCTTGCATGTCTAACCCTCTGCAGGGCAGTTAGAGACTCAGGAGTATGCTTGTATGTTGCAATTAATTGGGAAGGCTGCTTTAGGAGCTTTTGCTTCTTCAAAACAAACACAAAAGCCAAGCAGTCTAATCAACTACCACAAAATAAAGCCCTTCCCCTCTTTCCCTCATGCATAGCCAATATTAAATAACATCCTCTTGTCAAATCTGGGACAGATCCCTGTTCACCTTGGGCACATGGAGCCTTGAAGGAACTTTCTTACACAGGATATTAGACCAAAGCACTTATGCAGAAACATGTTTATATGGATGTGTTTATGTTCACACGTAAGTATGCAGCAGTGAGGCATTTTATGGTCTTGTTCTCTCTCTGTCTTCAACAAAGACTGCCTTTAATGTCTCAGTGATGTACCAGTTCAATGTTTACATCCCCCTCTATTATGAAAGCAACTGTGTGATGTCTGACAGCAGTATTCCCTGTCTGTTATAAGCAGCACCAACAACTGATTTTCATTTCCTTATAGAAGAAATCCACATTTGTGCTCCCCAAAGGCAAAAAAAAAGGGTATAAAATGTGTTCCCGAGGATTTATTTCTGGGCATGATATGATGCCAGCCTGGAGCCCTGATTGCTGTAAGTTATTACTGCAAGTTCCTCCTTGCCTGCAGCTGAGAGTGCACGTACTAATAACTCAGCAGAATAATACATGTGGTAAGATATTCAGTAATATTCAGCTTTACCCATGCATTCTTTCTCCTCTGTTTTTGTACAGAGTTCCCCTTCTTCTTACAGTTAAGCCTGGACATATTTTTCTATTTTAAATTTTCCAATGATTTGTACAAGAGAGTATTAAATTGCTAAAGGGCATATTAAGTATTACTGCTCTGCTAAACTTGAATGAAGCAATGCAAGTCTGGAACACATTTAATAAATCTGCAGCCCGATAAGGAAACTTTCTTTGCCGAATCTGACATTCCTTTGCACTAATCACCTATGTGAAAGAACTGCCTCTAATTCTTTTATTCTTTCAACTTTCTCACCCCAGAACTAAAACCAGCTGCAGGCTTCCCCTTCTCTTGGCACTGTATAATTTAAAACCCTTTTCACAGCCTTCAGAGGAAGGCGTGCAGGAGCTGGGCACTGTAGAGGCTGCAGATCTGTCCACACGGCCTCACTGGAGCACCCCTTGCTTACATTTTTCCAGTTTTTTTTTTTTTTTTTTAGTTGGAAAATGAGAACATAGCACAGTCAGCTCCGAGGAAGGCTCGTGGTGAGTATGTGGAAGCTGTACCAAGTCAAGACCTACGGCAGTGAATGCAGGGGGAGGAGACCAAACCAAGCCATCCAAAATTCCCTGGGAAAGCTTGGAGATTTAATACTGAATATTTTATGTAACCGATTTTTTAAAAACTGCTCTTTCTTGAAAAGCCCACAGGTCGTCTCCAGGGTGATTGACCTCCTTAACTTTATCCACAGGGGGAGTGGCCATTGGATTAGGCTCCATGAGGGAAGAGTTTGTGAAATGTGAAACCATTACAGTAGCAACGTAAGGTGACAAATCAGTTTTGATGGATGACAACTCCTCTAGATGGCTTTGCTTTTCAAAAAGCAGTTTCTTCTGGTAGTGTATCCCTATTTCAGTTTCTTCTGGTACTGTATCCCTTCACTGCATCTGTCCTTCTCACTTGCTGCACCTTCTTGCCCCACAGAGCTGTTCTGGCCTGTCTGCTGCATGCTAAGCTTATGTTTAGCATTAAATGAACTAAGTCAGGAAGATTATGAAACCCACTTCAACAGAGATTTCAACCCTTGTGAGAAGCCTGTATAAACTCTCAGACCTGCTGATAAAACAGCAAAGAGAAAACCTCCAGGTCTCTATGATGAAAGCTTCAGCTTGCTCATATCATATGATAAATAGCTTTATTATAGTCAGCACTTCTTGCCCGTGATAGCCTCTTGCACAGCCCTTGACTCACTCCCGATCCGCACTTGGAAAGGGTGACAGTGGCACAGCATGTACACAGCTACACTGTACCTGCTGCCATGCTCCTGCAACTGCTCCTAACAACTGCTCATCCACTTGACAGCCTGCCCAGCCACGTGCCACTGTACCCAGGTACCACCTGGGCACTCAGCCTCATGCCCAGGAGGAGCTGGGGAACAAGAGAGGAGGGTTAACAGGCAGAGGAGATGATGGGGTGTCTGCCAGGCAGCAGGAAGATAGGACACCACCTTTTATTCAGGATAAGAGAAGGACAAATAGTGAAGGCAAAATAGAAGCTACAGGATTGACTGTTGAGTCCTGGAACCTAGTGAGAGGAAACTGTGTGTCCTTCTCCTTTAAAGTGAATGTACAGTAAAGGGTACCCATGCCGTGTGCCACTGGCAGGACAGAAAAGGAAAGCCGGTCTGTGTGAAGAGGGCAAGTACTGTATTGACAGCAGGAGCACAAGGCTCCTCATACTTTTCTGATGACACGTTTCAACCCAGATCAAGCTCTTTAGGAGTGAGCTGCCTCATGTGTCACAACCCTCAAATCCTTGGCCTCTGCACTGAGACTACCAACGAGAATGCCAGCTATGATGGTGGGTTTATTTTCACTGGACTGAATGGACTTCCCTCTCATTCCACAGAGAGCACGAGACAGCTGTAAGTTAGCAACAGCTTTTCCTTGGAGAGGGGCCCGAGGCATAAGATTTAAACCACCTAATCTCCCTCTGTGCCCATGTCCCAGAATCTATGTTCTGTCCGGACGAAAATAGCGAACAAGGAACCACAGGCGAGTTCACCTCATGAAAACTGCACATACCCCTTGAGGTGTTGCTGGAGGAGAGCTAATGGGAAAGGGGGAAAATATGGGGGAAGGCTCCTGTCTCAAGTGAAGGAAGAGATCCAGGTTCCCACTCCTGAAGTGAAGACTGGCTATGTCACGTGCTTCTAAATGTGCCCAGCAAGGTTGGGATTATGATAGTGAATGAGGTCTCAGGAGAGCGATAAGGTTTAGGCTATTCATCTTTTTTGGACTTTGAAGTCACCAGAAGAAAGGTACCATCTGTGTGGGAGTTTAATTTGTTCTTCCCACTGCCAAAAGTCCATGGGAATATAGTTTTGCAAGTTTGACGTTTGTTCATCAAAGGTTGTTACAGCCCCAGCTGGAAAACAACTTTTCACAGCCTCGGTTTCTTTGATTGGCTTTTGAAAGCAAGCTGCATATTATCATTTCAGTACTCAGCAATGTGCTTCCTCCCTCTTCCTCTCTCCTCCAGCGCGCCTGGCCTTTGCCCAGATCTCGAGACGTGGCCACTGCCTGGTTTTCATCTTCTAATATCCCGCCACTTCTCACACCACCTCCCGCCTGTAATCTCTTGCATTCCTCGGTGCCCGAGCGCTCGCTGCCGGCCAGAACCACTCGTTCGGCTGCCCGGCTCGGTCGCGGCTCTCTCGGGCAGTTCCCTTCCTCCGGCACCCGGCCGCTCCTCCCGCTGCCCCGCAGCTGCCCGCGGGGGCGCAGCCGCGGAGCCAGCGCCGACAGCGAGCCCCGGGCGCTGTGTCGGAGCGGGAGCGCTCCCGGCGCTGCTCCACCTGCCCGTGCCGGGGCTGGGCGGGGATGGCCGCGGCCGCGGCTCCCTCTAGTGCCCGCCCGGCTCCGGGCACCGCCCGAGCCCGCCGGGAGCCGGCATCGCCCCCCGGGCAGCTTCGCCCCGCCGGCTGTGCCTGAGCGGGCAGCGGGCACCGTGTTTCCGCCCGGAGAGCACGGCTGGGGACATCGCCTCTTTCCTCCAAGGCAGGAATTCCGGGGACAAAATAGAGTCCACTCCAAAGGCTCTGGGGGAAAGGAAGACCTTCACCTCTTGCATGAAGAATCATTTGTTCGCTTTCCCCTGCTTCTCATTATAAAAGCTATTTTTCCCAAAACAGGATGTTGGGCCAGGGGAGGTAATATAAACAGATGCATTCTTTGAAAGCTTGTGGTGCATTTTTGCAGAGCACAGGCTCTGCATTGGAAATGCAGAGACCCATGAGATATGGGAACAAGGGACCGCAGCAGCAGGAGGAAAAACCCTTCCTCTGACAAAAGTGAGTCAGCCCAGAGCCTCTGACTTAAGTACTTTTTGCTGAGAAGTAGAGGGCACAAAGTTGAGATTGAGAGGTGAAGAAAACCTTTAAACACAGCTGATATTGGTAGCTTGCTAGAAGAAAGCTTGAAAAAGTATTATAGACAGCCTTGCTTCCTTTTAAAAATGTGCAGCATTAGTTAATTTATACCAGCACTGACCTTTGATGAGCAGAATGAAAAAGGATGAACAGATTCCATCTCTACTCATTTCCCCTCAGACTGGCTCCAGCACCTGAAAGCCAGTGACTGCCAGGGTTATTAAGCAGTTTCACCTGGGTCCATCACTTCATCTGGGCACAGGTTCAATCTTTTCCCCACTGCTGCGTGCGCCTGTCTTTTATCAGGTGTGGGCTTTTCACAAAGTGTGCCCTCAACATCGGGGCAGGGAGAGTGGAGCCAGAGAAGCTGTGACAGGCCTTTCTGCAAGCCCCCTTATGGTTATCCAGCTGCCTAATCCCTGCACCAGGAGCAGCTTTCCTCCACCCCTCTTGTGCAGGATTCTGCTCCTTACACCCCACCATATTTATCACCTCTTTTTTGGTTTCTCTGCTCTGGTCTCTAAACTTCTCTTAAATATTTTAGAAGCAAAACCCTTCTGTCTTTTGTTCTAAACCCCCTGTGGGGTTCTAGAGTGCCACAGTGTTTTGAAGCTATGCACATACACTTGCTTATGTTCCTATACAGTGCACAAACCAAACACATGCTGATTGTGTCACTGCAGTGCTGTGGTGGGAACTTGCCATTGCTGTGGTGTGCCAGGCTGGTTTTGCTCCCCTTGGTTGTTTCAGATTGTGATCCCCTTTATGGTGGCACTTTCATGCAGGCTCCACGGGCCCTGAACAAAATCACCAGTCAGTCTCCAAGCCTGCAGTCCCAACAGCCAATGCAGTGCTTCTCCAAGAATGAGCTACCAAGTGCTGGTGCAAGGTTCTGGGCTTGTCCACACCATTTCTCTGCCAGATCTCGCCTTGAGCACTGCAAATGGGAAGGATGAGTAAGGGAGTAATACCTTTTGACTCACTGGACTAAAGCAAACTACTTTTGGAGGGACAGGCTGGAAAAAACAATGGATACTTGGGTTTGGTTTGGCTTGGTATTTTTTTCTGTTTCATCTAAACTGAAATTAGTGGCATGCACTGGAGAGGAACAAAGAAGGGAAAGCTGACTGTTCCCAGGCATTGAGCACTGCAGTCCAGGCCTCCTCAGCAAGAGGCTCCCACAGTTTAACCTGCACTCATTCCCTTCTTGCACAAGGCTTCCTCTGCATGCAAAGCATCTTTTTTTCACAATCTACTGTTTCAGTTGAACAGTAACACTGTGAGGTACACACATCATCATTATCATTACTATTTGTAATTACTATTTGATCTTAAATATTGCTGGTAAGAGGAGTCTTCAGCCATATGACATGTTGGCTTCACAGTACGTAAGGGCTGGCCAAAACCTGAAGGGCTATTTTGAAGGTGGGGATTACCTGTCCTGTTTCAAATTACTTTCCCCAGCTCACTAGCTGGTAGGATCGCAATGAAGTTTTTCTCATGGAAAATTTCCCCAGGGAAATTCTCAGGACCTCCTTTTTATTTCCGGAGGAAGACAAAATACTGCCAAGTCCCCAGGTGGTTTAGAGAGCTACGTTCAGCTGTCTTCCAGTGGTGCCCGTGCTCCTTTCTGAGCCTGGGACTGAAGGAGGAGGGAGATGGAGGGCAAAGTGCCGGATGCACTGAGCAGTTGCACCTCAGCTGGATTGTGAGGGGTCTGGGGCACTTTCTGCAGGGATTGGTGAGAGGCAGAGGAGCACAACTCCTCCCTGCAGAGACAGTGTGTAAATAAGGCAAACAGTGCAGGCGTTTGGGTTTGCATAGTCTGGCTCCACTACAGCTATTGTGATCCCTGTTATTCAGGAATTCTACAGAACCGTACCAATTCTCATAAAAGTTTTGCAGAGCAGATAAATACTGCACTCCAGCATTCGCGGTGAGGGGAAAAGGAAAGCTTTAAGCAATTAGGCCGGGCCACACAGCGATTCGGCAGCAGGCCGGGCCGCCAGCTGCGCGGGGCTCCCAAGGCGTCCTCATCTGCTGCCTGCCACAGCACCGGCACGGCCCCGTGGCCCGGGCAGCTCTGCGAGGGGGGCCAGGGAGGGGGCACTGCGGGACCACATCCATCTTTTAAGGGAAGAAAGGGTCTGATCTTCCTTATGTTAGCAGGAGCAGCAGCTTTTGGAAAAGATGCTGACCAGCAGCTAGATGTGTTATCCCTTGATTGCCCCAGTAAGCTTTGCTATCTATTTTGCACTTTCCTATTTTGTAGAGAAGTTAGTCTTAACTTCGGTCAGAGCTGTTCTTGGCCAAGGTTTTGCCGATGCCTCTGTTCCCTTTCCTGTGGTGAGAACAGAGAAATGGGTTGGGTCTCATCTTGCCAGAGCTGGCTGCCGTAGTGCTCTACCTACAAGAAATGAAAATGTTTTAGGCTCCTTTGGGTTGACCAGTCCACATCCACAAGGATTTAGAGAAAGTCTGAGAAGAAGCCTCAGCCCCTGGGCAAAAAGAGGACATTTTATTTTCTTTTTGAGACGCAAAAACCTTTTTTAACTCAGAAGATACTGTTTTGGAAAATCAGAGCTGACTGCATACTAATTCCATCTCCTTCTCCCCATTTTGGAGTGATAAAGCATGCATGATGCTGCTTGACACTGATATTTATAAGACAAAGTAGAGGTCAAATTTGCTGAATGTTTTCCAAATTCCAGTGAGGTTTATCACAAAGAGCCCCATGCACAGACCCAAGTGGCGTGACTGACAAGGGCTGGATTGTGGAGTCACTGGAAGGCTCAGTTTCCAGACAGTGCTGATGAGCCAAATCACGTTCTTTGGGGCAAAACCTGATGGAAAGCTACAACTGTGCAGAGGGACTCCAGGGAGTTTTCATGGCTAAGTTTCTGACACGAAACTCCATTGTGAGGAGCTGGGTTTTCACGCTTCAAGGAGCAGCAGTGTCCTCTACCAGCACCCTCCTGCCTAGGTCTGATGAGAAAGAACTTGGAACTCAGCCCCTGTGGGGCAGGCAGGAAGCTGCTTCTTTCCCTCCGCTGCATCCTGACATCTCCCCTGGATCTCTGTAGCTTCTATGGAAGAGAAGCACTGCTGAATTTTCTTCGCCAGCTTCCTGTCCAAAAAATGCAGGAAAAAAGTTTCTTTCCCACAGTTAGTGCCGACAGGACTAGCAGAAACTTGTCCAAGGGAGATTGGCAGAAGTGCCCACCAGCAGGCCACGATTGAGAAACCGGCTCCATTTCCCCCACCCCACTCAGACACCAGCCCCAGGGCTGCTGCTGACACTGAGTGCCTCTGCTCACATGGGAGGACTGACGCTATGGAGACTTCTTTGCACCCTGGTGGGCTTACCTGCCAGTGCATTTCAGCCTCCCGGCCCAAAGCCAGGGGAGACGGATTTGGTTTTGCTAAGCCTCAGTTATTTCAACAGAGACAGGCCAGCACCTGCCCTAATGCTCACAACAGAAACTAGATCTGGAGCAGGAATGAAGCTGACACCTGCAAGGTGGGCTCAAAATCAAAAGCCTTTCCCCAGTACCAAAGTTCATAGCAAGACTCAGCAGCTCGTGCATCTCCACACACCTGGACAGAGGATTATGTCCACATTTGTGCAATCTTCCTCAAGATGCTCCCTATAAAACATAGGCAAAAGCTTTAACAATGTGTGCTCTCCAGGTAAGGGAAGGACAGGGAAGGGATCAGAAGAAAGCATCAGAGCTCTCAGGTGAGAGGCAGATGCCCCTGCCCGATAGGTACAAGCTATCAGAAGTTCAGGTTTAAGTTGGTGAGCTGTGTGAGAGCTGTCTTTTCACTCTTTGGTGGTTGCTGAACAGCAAGGCATTGCTTCTTTTTCTGGGTTTTTAAGCACTGTGGAAAACCAGACAAAACCACAACTTAGACCACATACATGATGGCTGATGACTTTTCAGGTAGGCCACAAGTGCCATATATTGCAGGAGAAAATGTGACCATATTCTTGCAAATGGCCAAATTTACAAGATGTGACTTCATCTATCTGCTTATCTGCTCTTAACTGCTACAGGAACACCGTTCCCGAACATAAAGCCACCTTACAACCATACCATTTCTGCAGGTGTCTATTATGCAACTGAACAGATAAAACTTGGAATTAATCTTCGTCCTAAAAGGAAATAAATGGTCCGCTAAAGGGCTGAAACATCATTTGTATTTAGGCAGTTAACTGAAAGGTGTTCCCGGTTTTAAGGAAAAGACTCCAAGTAACTAAAATTTTCCATGGTTGTTTTGCCTTCTGAAATCTAGGGCCGATCTTACAGCAGAAAAGAAAGTTCAAGAATTAAGACACTTGGCTAAATTATCATCAGTTCGTTTTCACAACCTTACTGTGTGACATTTGGAATATTACTTACCCACTTGCTGTATCCATTCCCAATGTATGAAATGGGGATAACAGCACTTCTTTACCTCCACTGTGGATCAAAAGGATAAGCATATTAATAATTTTCCAAGATGCTCAGACAATATGGTGAAGAATAGTTAGTTAGTGAAGAAATGCGCTACACAGACTGACCTCAGGAAATACAGCAAATACAGCCAAATACAAACAGATGGAGAAAGTGAAAATGGAAAAGGCTCACAGCTCTTCTGTGAAGCACAGGTGCCTCATTGCTGCTTCTTCTGGCACGTTCATCCAGCACGATCCTGAGTTTCTTGTCTTCTTTGAGGAGTCAGAGACTAACAACTGCAGCTGACTTCCTCTCCCTGTGCTTCCCACCACACAAACTAGATAGGAGGCTCCAAGAAGAGAAATCCATGTGTGCTGTGGGAAGCCATACCCTGGACTGTCACTCTCATGTCTGGTACGAACTGTAACCACCTCTGCTTCTTTCCTGCACCTAACCTGGACACGATCATGAGTTCAACACTGGGACATGCAATTGGCTTTTGCTACCTGACAATGGTCTCATGACCCCTGAGGTTATCCAAAGTCTCCTGTAGTAAACTGGAGAACTACAGGAATACTTTCCCTTGTGGCACAGTAACTAAGTATTACTCCGCCTGTCGGCCGCAACAGTGTGCCAATGATTTGTTTCACTCTGCTTGTCACTTGCACTTGGAGAGAGGTTTGCTGAAGATCAAATCCACGTCTCCGATGAGCTCCCGCACATCAGATGCAGGAATAGGCTGTGTGCTTATGCTCTGCTGAGTTTCTGAGGTGAGGTGGCAATTTAAAAGCATACGGAAAAAGTAAAAAAATCAGTACTGTCCTGCTCACAGTACAAATCACAAATGTGAAGCAGCATTTGATTTTGAAGCACCATCTCAAGTTTTCCAGGTAAGTCAAAGCCACAAAGTGAGCAGCTCATGTGCCACTTTTGCTGGCTGCTCTGTATCATCCTCGCGTTCAGACCATTAATCTTAACTCTGAACAGCATCACCTTCATGTATTCCTGCTAATCTCTACTTTTCACAGCACCAATTGCCCTGCAGTATAGCTGCATTCTTTAGCTTTCTTTTTTTTGCTCATTGCCTCCAAAGAAGGGAACAGAAAGATGACAGAAGTCTGCATAAAGCACACTCCTATGTGCCTGCCTGACAGCAGTGTTATTAACTTACCTTTTCAGCCACAATCAGTTAAATACAAAACCAACTCACATTCTTCCTTTACACACTCAGAAAAGGAAGTCCACGTGTTTATATCCAAAATCCGCCTTTAAATAAACCAGTGGTCAAATCTTGCCATCTTACAGTGTCTGAAAAGCCAAATTTGTATTTGCAGAAAACTTTTCCCTTCCCCCATCCCACTGCCCCAACAACAACCTTCCTGCAGGCTCTTCCAAGGTGAGAGGGTCAGGCATCGGTGCCGAGACACAACCATTACGGCGTGCTGGTGCTCTCATTACGCACACACTGATTTTCTAGAGCTTACCACCGAGATTCGACGTTTACTGCACGCTGCAGCTTGGCATGTAACGCCATTTCCAGACAAACCAAAGAAAACTTACGACTGTTTCTCAGCTGTGAGACATCAGGATTTGATTTATGCTGGTTGCAATTTAACCTTCAACCTTCAAACTAAGATCCTTTCCCATCCACTTTAAATATTTTGCAGGCAAATTTTTTTACCCTCCAGTGGCCATTTCTCATGGAGTTGCCTTCCAGCACCGTTCCTGCCATACCTGTGGGTACTTGAGCAGAGCCTAACTTTGCAAACCCTCCCTTGGGGCAGACCCTGCAAAAGTGGTTCCGGTGATTCCAATGCCAGTAGACACACACTTCCAAAGCTTGGTAACACCCTTGTTTTTCCCATGGAATCTGTGTATGGAGGGCTATACGAAGAAACACTCAGTTATTTACTCTGGTCCTGGCTCATGCAAGCAGACTGATCAACGGTGTTCTGTGTGTTAGCTGGACTCCTTGCAAAAAAGGCCGAGTCCTTAAAAATAAAACAGAAGGAATGCTGTGGTACTGTATTATAGTATTTTAGCTCTCAAAAATGTTGCTGTGTTGTTTTAGGCTAATGTTCTAACATCACAGATGTTCCCTTTCTTAGAATGGAGGGAAAGATCAGAGCACCATTACTCTTATCTGGGAATTAAAGGTCTTTATTTTTTAAGAGAATGTAGAATTTTATTCTTCGGCAGACAATGTTTTTTCATTTGATAAGAGGACAAAAACTGGCATGCAGTGTGGTTTCCTTTTTTAGTGAAAAAAGTACCTGTACATTCAATTTTATTGTATGAAATACTGAAAGGAGGAAAAATTCCATGGCTGGAGCTCACAGATGTGTTCTCCAACATTTAAAATTTGTGGCTTTGATCGAGTGTTTAGGATACAATGTACCATTCTATATCATAACACTCAAAATGATTCATCAAAGATCCAATGATAAAAGAATTGCAAAGAAACTGGAATACTTTAGATACATCATCAGGTTCATGTACCTTCAGTTCTGCCGAGCTACTTCTCTACATACAAGCAGAGAACACTTGAGATACTTGGACTTAGACCTGCATCACCAACAAAATTTATGTGGAAGAGAAGTAAATTGAACAGAAACAAAAAATGGCACAATTTGTCATTGACACTTGAAACTTAAGACTAAAATTTATTTTTTTTTCCAGAATGCTGCATTTAAACAACAGTTGATTTTCTCTTTAGTGTGAAAGCACTGATTCTTCACTTACATTGTAACATCACTCTGACTACTGGAGCTTTTATGCCTGGCCATCAAATACCATATCTAGTAAAAATGCAGTGTATGGAGATTAAGTTGTTTCTCTCCTGGATAAAACTACTTAGCAACCACAGAACAATGGACATTGCACTTCAATGTACAGTGTACCACACATCTCAGCTGAGTAAAACAATTCTGACTTCACTCTCACACCTCCAGATAGTCTGGGAGATGCAGTAACCCAGGAGCAACCTACTCCAGTCTCACTGCTCACATATGACTTCCAGAGGATGCCCTATGCCGTGTCCAACCCTGTTCTGTTGGCTGCAACTCCAACGCCCTACCCACAGCCACTGTATCCAGGCAGGAAAACTAGTGTAAGCAAGAGGACCATGGCGCCAGGAAGAAATGTGCAAGTTTTATTTTTAAACATCGCTGGACTGAAAAATAAAGACTCATATGGCTTATTGATATTTCAGGAGATAGCAGTGAATAAGTTAAAGATTTCATTCCAAAACATACGTTGCTTCTTTTATAGCTAAGCTAATTTACACATATATTTTCTTATTTTTATAAGTGTTGAACAGCCCCCTTTTTCCCCTCCACAAAGATCTCAGAGTACATGCTTGGCACTTCCTACAAAGCTGTCATGAGCTAGAGGCTTACAAAGAGTGATTTTTTTTTTCTGAATAAGAAATATTAATCAGACCAAAATATAATTATTTAAATCAACTTCTTCCTGAGCAACTTAAAATTTGGAATGTGCTGAAAAGTTTCAATAAATAAGTCAAAGATTAACCAGCTTAAAACGTACCTTTTAGAAGTTAAGCAAAATACATTTAATGACAGAGAAACAGGCCATAGGACCAGGAATATTAGATGCTATGTGCCAGATAAATTTAAGAATTACCATTTGAGGAGGAGAGGCCAGGTTGATTGTTACGAAAATACAACAATATTAAAACCTAGTGAGTAAATCATTAAGCAGCTTTTGTATTTCGATTATAAGTAGTGATGGCTGAAGATACCATTAAATAAACAGAGAGAAACAGACTTCACGGTAAGCGGCACTGAACTTGCAGCAAGGGTGAATGTGTTAAGTGACTATCCTCTGTTAAAACGTTCGCAGAAAAAGGATTCAAACAGAATTTCAGAAACATGAGAATATTAGTTTTCTTTCCAAAATACAACAACTCCACAGTGTGTAAACTAATCATTACTCTTTCAATGTAATTTCATAGAAACCACTTAAAATATACAATGCAGCAGATTCATATTTTGGGGAATATGTTAGTTACTATCTGTGCCATTTTCAGCTTTCTTTAACGTGGTCCCCCACAGTAGTGCATTGCTACCACCAACCTGGGATGTTAATAATGAGAACAGAATCTTCTTCCTAATATTTTCTGTAAGTTAGCATCTTGTCTTAACTCTTCTTTATTTTCATTCTCTGTGTATAGGTAAAGACTGAGAGGTGAAGAAGATGGACCATAATGTTTATTGGCTCTCAGCAGTCTCATGGAAGGGAAAACCCTTGGAAAGCCCATTTGAGCTGGTCCTGACTTTATATGCTTCATCCATCACAAAATAACTTTTGGATGTTATAGCAAACCAAAGTATGACCTTGCAGATGGCAGCCATGGAATAGGAACCAAAAATTTTCTGGCAGATGTTTGAGAAAGGATGTGGGATAGACAGAGGTGGATTGTCCTCATCCTGGCAAGCAACTGCAACATCTTGTACCTGCCTCTTTCCTGTGCTCTAGGGACAGGAATTTATTGCTCTTATTCTCTATTAGTCCAGCTTTTTCTGGCAACAACGGTGCATAAGAGGCCACGGCCTCATCAAGACCCCAAACGCCCCCCTCTTCTGCTGTGCAGCAGAAGGCCAAAGAGCTCTGCCCAGGGCTGCCTGCAGGTCTGTCACTTCTGCACCACCAGTGCTGGCAGGCTGTCCAACAGCAAGCATGCCACACGTCACAGGGAACCCCACCCCAGGGACACCCACCTGAAAAACAACAGCACCTCACATGTTGGTGCTACTTCTCTTCCCCCTCCCAGCTTCCACCGATCCCCTTTCTAGTGTTGGCAGATAATATTTGTAGTGATTAACAAGGGCAACTTTCACAGTGACTCTCTTAACCACCTATCACTGAATCAGCTTTGGTTTCAGAGAGTACATCTTGTATTTGATGATTCTGAAATATTTCAACTAGAGAAGCTGTGTATGTTCATAGTGTTAATTTTCCTTCTAGCCACGCCAAAAGCAGGAGTCTGGTGTTTGTGCTGGTGGGGAAGCTGTGTTCAGCTTCAGATGTGAACAACTAAACTCTGCAGTTGCAGAAATACAGGTAGTACTTAATAGGAGTTCCAGATCATCTGAGTTTTTTAATGAGTAGTTTTTTCTGTATCTCTTTGGATTTGTGACCCAAAAGAATAATAAAAATCTAAAAATACCATTCTTGAACATAAACCCCATATGTTACACCTTTTCTGTCAGAGTCTAATAGAAACATACTCAACTGCTGAAACAAAGCTCTGCCTGGCACTTTTAATTTGTTGTTGCCACTCAATGACCTGGTAGCTTTTCCCACTCTATGAACTAGAAGGGTTTACCAAAAAAAAATCTGGTTGCTGTAACTTGCCTTACACCCACTAGTATTGATTTGGCAGAATAGCAACCTCACTCCTCTGGCACAGGTGATTCAAGGAGCTGTTACCTAGCCCCTTTCTGAGCCTGTTATCCTTCGATTTGCAGACAAAGCAATGGCTCCGACCACACCACTGGGACAAAAAGAGGCACTCTTCCCAAATGGCTCACTGCCTGTAGTTCACTTGCTGGTAGTTAATGCCACAGTGTTATGCCATGAAGACTTGTTTCTGAAGAGAGAGAAAAGAACCCGTAAAAGTTACTTTTCAAGAATGCTAATCTATTCTTTTGTATTTTGCAGGTTCCCAAAGGACTACTGTGTATTCCAAAAGTTATTTTGTGACAGACGGTAGGTACTTCTCTCATGAACTATGCTATAGCAAGGATGCTATAGAGCCAACACTGTATCATGAATCAAACCTGCAAAATCAGGTATCACCCAATGGCTCCAGCATGTGGGAATGGTCTCTTCTGTTCCATTTCAAATCCGCTGCGCATTAACTCAGTTCCTTAAGGAATCACTTTTAATAATAATTAAAAAAAATCTTAAGAAAGCTGGAGGGGTCACCAGAAGAGAAAGGATAGCTCTTCCATCCATCACCTTTTATAGATATCCTCTAGCCACTTTTCATCATCTTCTTCCTCATCATCTATTGGTTCCTCAGTTTCCAGGGGAGAAGGGATGAAGAACTCAGGTCTGGGACGTGGTTTCCTGATATGAGACTTCAGTCCAAACTTGCGCTTTAGCAGGTGGAATTGTTCTTTGACATAGTAATAAAACTCATATTCATATCTCATGCGCTGGTAGAGGATCTGTATTGCTTCTGGAGAGGGGACGGTCTTTTTCACTGTCACAGTCAGATTGCCAAGTTTCCTATGTTCTGTAAAGAAAGAACAACAAGCAACATGTTGGGTGCTGATCAGTGAGACCACACGTAAACTTTTTAATTAAAACACTAAGGCATGGCCCTACTACATTACTGATACAAATGAGTTCAAGCTGTCTCTTTAATAATGGATTTACTTTTATCAAGATATGAAAAAACATAGATGTTTGAATTCAGGCTTGCATATTTAAATATGGCTAATTCATACAGGTCATTTGGCTTGTCTACAGTCACTGAAGATCTTAATTGTCAATGGTTATGTGAAAATGCAAACCACGTCATACGAATTATGAGCGTAAGCTACACGCAGAGAAACCCACCATCTTGCCTAGCTTCGGAAATTTGATGTCAGGCACACCACCGAGCTTAACTAACCAGTTATTTCCTGTGTGGCATATGGTGACCTGTCTCAGTTGTGCTTTATTATAGTTCAAATATAAACAGGTATTTGTCAACCTGAATTCATCTCAGGCTAGCACCGAAGGAGTGTTGGCATCACCACGTGACACCTCAGGATCAACTGTGCCTGTTAACTTTCTTCTCCTGTTATACCTGTTAATGGAACTAGACTCATCTTCCTGTCACGCCCTGGAAGATTTCACTACTTTTTTGTTCACCTGACAACTTTTGCTTTGGTAAACTGAAATACAAACCTTTTACTGTTGATAAAGAATCAGAGTTACTAACAAAAATACTGAATTCTCTTTGCCTTCTCTCTCAATAGATGAGTCTACCATTGGAGATGAATGTATTTGAATGAGGTGTAAAGCAAACTGAAGGCAACAATTTTGCTCTTTTTCAGATGGCAATAGGCTGCTTGAGCAGCCTATGTGTTTTCATCCTAAGCATATAACATAGGAACATACATCTTATTGTAACAGTAGTTCTTCAAGTCAGAAGTATTCAAAAGGGTCAGGCCATGAAGGATGGCAAAGAAAAAGCTTGCATGGAGGAAGGAGACAACAAAGAACGTTTCCAACTGGGTTCCAGTGGCTGCAACCACCTTCAGTTCCAGAGGGAGTCCTTGAATCAAAATGTGATTTTACCACGGGCAGAGTTTTGTCCACGTGAGCAGAACAAATGGAGGTTTTCTGAAGCACCTGCCAGCAAAGCTTAATGTATGCTTAACATCTCTACAGAGAAACACGTTTTCATAATTGTCAATGCATAAAGCTAAGGGATGCAGCGATGGTTCCTAGCAGGAAAAGTAAAAGCAATATGTTTATCCAAGAGAAATAATCAAGAATAGCTTTTTAGGGAAGAGAGGAATTTTAAACAAAGAAAAAACCTTTTATCCCAAGAGATAAAAAAATATGAGTAAGTCCATCTAGCAAGCAGAACAGCAATGATCTTTAGAGAAAAAGCTGGTACAAGATTTTAAATCTTGAAAAGTAAAACAGATGGGCAGAGCACAGCAGTGAACATGAACTGCTTTCTTTAAATTTCAAAAGATTAATATTCATAGAGCTGAGGGTATTGACACTTGTAAACAAATCTGATTTTCAGTCTGTGGACACACATTTTCCTCCTTCAGAATAAAGGAAAACAACAAGAAACATTTTAATAATACCACATGAGATAAATGCTCTGGGCTGGACATTCTCTTATTCACTGGACTTCATTGCATCACACCCATCTGGTGCAGAAGAAAAACGTATCTGAAATAACTATATCTGAAATAGTTGTGCTTATCAACTCCAGCAGAGTAATTTGAAACGTAGGAAGAGTGATACAAAGAGAAGATATTTTGCCTAGCTTACCCAATGCAACACTTCTAAATCACAAAAGAATTATTTAAAGCATTCATTCTATTTTGCATCTATACTTCTAATTCTTTCTCTAAAGGAAGAACGGGTTTTATTAGTTGGTAACTATTAAAACATTACTGTAATTAAATGGAACTTTTACACCAGAGTCAGTAGTTCTTTACACTGAAATCTGTCTCTACTCATATATCTAAGTAATTAAACAACTGAGTACAGAGTTCTGTTCTTTAGTTACAGTGATGTCCAGTGAAACATGCTATGTATTTACTGACTGTTTATCAATTTGCTTAAGTTTTATTTAGATAGTAGTGAAATGACTAAAATATACAAAAACCAGAAAGAAAGATGCAATTTTTAACACACTATTTAGCTAAGAAAAGGTGTAGAGGAAGGATCAGGAAGGCCTGAATTTAAAACAGACATTAGCATACAAAGCAGAACCTGTAGGTAGTGAACAGTGTGAAGTATTTTTGGTGAAAATATCTGGGTTCCCCAAGAGCTTATTCTCTTCTGCACCACCTTTACCCATAGACCAGAACAGACTAATAAATGTCTCATCTTGTTAAATTTTCAGTCAAGTTCTTTAAGTTACCTTCAAATTGCCATTGATGGGTATGAGATGACTACACTCGAGGAAGGCCACTGTACTCAGTCTGTCCTCGGGTGAGAAGAAAACTTTCTTATGATAATTGAGCACTTCAAGACATTCCTCTTTCTTGTGCTTAGCTGATAGCTCCTGCCAGCTTTGCAGTCTGGTTTTCTTTACAAATTCAGCAGCAAATATACACTACTAAATATTGCATTTATTAGCTTAAGCCTTTTTACTGCTTGCCAACTTAGTTTTTATTTTACCTAAGTTATTTCTGTTACAGAAAACTCCATTTAGCTCACTGGAAAAAGCTCTTTACTTATATGGTCCCTCCAGGACTCTAAGTGGGGAAAGCCACTTTCACAGCTCCAGCTCCCTTCGGTGGCTGCTTCTCCCAGCAGAGAGAGGCACTTGTGCTTAGCCCAGGAGCGCTGCCAACGATGACAAGGTGAAAAGCATGAGGCTGCTTTCTTTGGGGGGCAGTCTGTGGGGGCAGGAGCGGCCAAAGGCAGTGTCCTGGTGGCGCGCCAGGCAGGGAGCAGCCCGGAGCTCCGTGCCACCCTTGCAACACAATACACTCCTCCTCTGAATTTGCTGTTGCAGTGGCACAGGGGTTTCTGGATGTGTGCAATTCTCTGCTCCATGCACACACCTATATCTACACAAGTACACATACGAACAGACAGAAACACCCACGCTCTGGAAGGCTGCAGGGGCAGTGTAAATTTTCTGGCTCCTGTTTGTTTGCCTTGCAGCACAATCATCGGAACTGCAGAGCATGAAGAGCTGTGAGGTGTGGGTTGTTGGATGGTGTGAGTTGGGCCTGTGCCTGGATGCAGGCTCAGAATTTTGATAAAACAAGTGAACTCTGCTTTTTTTGGTACTTAAACTTTATTTAGACTGTGTTTTAATCTTAAATACTCTTAAAAGGCTCTCTCATACCAATATGGATGAAATCACAAAACTGCCCCTTGAAGTCACCTCAACCACCTCTTCTCATCATCGAAGCAAAACAGAAAATTAGATCTGGCCTAAAGCCAAAATACCAATCTGCATATGCTACATAAACCCAGCTGCCCCACCAAAGGACCCCTATTTTATGACCTTTGAGACAGCTGACCACATGGAGGGCAACAAACTACACCATTTACTTCTTAGGGTTATTTTTTTTTAATGTGTTTGCTTTGGCATTCTTTTAAATTACTAGAAGAATATACTCTACAGTAATGCAACCTCCCAGTGCAGCCTGCTCATGCCTTGAATTAAGACTAAACTGGTATGTAGATAGGAATGAAGAAAATTAAATTCTTTTGGGTTACCAGTTGATGAGCGCTTACTGCTACTTTCCACACTCTCACTTTTTTTTTTTTTTAAACTAAGAAATGGACATTACTCACTGCATCAATCCAAACCATAGGGAAAAGTGAGTTTTATAACTTGTGGCACCAAAAACCTTGAATTGCCATATTTAGACAAAATGATCCTAAAGGCATTCTCCACCTCAGAAGAACATTTCAGAACGATGTGCTCTCCAGTGTCCTGCTGCTTTGGGCGGTGCCATGCAGAGGCTGCTCCTCATCGCTGCTCCTGGATGAAGCCACAGGAAGCCCAGCGCCCCTGGGGGGCCCTTGTGGAGAGGTGAGCCAGGCTGGAGGCAGCTCAGGGTGGCTGCAGGCCAGCAGAACCGTGGGCTTGCCGGGCTAACGCCGTGCTGCAAGAACGCCACGCCGAGCTGCGCTGCTCTCACGGCTGTGTGAGCACGACGGCTGTCACAGATACAGCAAACTCATTTCCTGCAACCACACAGACAGGCCCCGCGTTTCAACTGTATGCAGCTGATCTACAGCACATACCTACTTCTCCAGGGTTTTAAATGGAAATAAATGTATGTCACTGTGGTTAAATGTGACATACAAAGGGGCGAGGGTCTGCTTGATCTGCTTCTCATTGCTGCAGTGCCAACCAGGGCTCTGATGGCTACACTAGAAATTATCTCCCTCAGAATACTGAACTGCAGCTTAGCAAAGAATTTTCCAGCACAACTGATTTGCTTTTCAAACTCAAATTTTTAGCCTGGCTCTAGAAGGATATCTGGAAAACGACAGTTTGGGGAAAACTGATGAGACACCGACGTGCTGGGCTCGCATGTCTTTCCAATGGCCACTGGGCTACTGCTGCTCAGGAGTCTTGGTCCAGGGCAGGTCCCTGGAGGAGGGATGGTGCACTGCAGCCGCACTCCGCAGAGGAGCTTGGTCTCATGTTTGTTAATGGGAAACAGGGATGGTGGAGAAAACCTAACAGAGACACCAACTAGGCAGAAATATATTAAAAATCAAAACTGATGGAAAAGTTAAGTAGCAATTTTTCCCACAGCATCTACCAACTTTATCTGAAATACTATGAATCCCAGTTATTAACCTCTTCACCACTAGTTTACTTTCCTCTCAGTTACTCACACCAACAAAATATGGAGTAAGTAGTAATGACACGTAGATAAAGATTAGACCCTCACGTGCATACTGGGGAGTCATGCCAGGCTCACAGCAATGCTTGCTTTGTTTTAGCACTTCTGTCCCATATTACTGTGCTGCTTTGCTGCCATGGAGCAACTCCCAGCTCCAGGGGATTAGAACTCTCACACAGTGGCACACAGCCATTTCCTGTCTCCTAAAGGTCAGGTATGGATCTCTCCGAAAGAGCAGCGCTCCAGAGGTCACGGAAACTCCCAGAACCTCAGGGATTTGCAATCCTAGGAAATGGAATGTCCTATTATTTATCAAACAGGGATCTTGGGAGCAAATATGCCAGACTGTAATTAGCACGGACACTGTAAAATGATGGCTGTCAGTGACAGAGATGGAACAAGGTGAGACAGCAATGTTCCTTCTTCTTTCTTACCACTACAGTGAATAAAGGAAAGAATAGTCTCCCTGTTAACCTTGTATAATTCCATTATTTATATTAACACAGACAAAATGCAGGAAGGTCTGACAACGATAAGCTGGCAGAGAAAAATGGAGGGATGCCAAAACAGAGATTAGTCAGGAAGAGCTCCAAAGAGATAATCTGAAAGACACGCAGTCAAACAACTACTAATGTTCCAGGATGTAAACACCAAGGAGGCATGACATAAAATCACAGCAAGGAAGAAACATAAAGAAAAAAGAAAAAAAAGGTAGTGATAAGCGATAAACATAAGAAGTACCTTGGTCTGGTAATGCCACAAAAAACAAACATCTTCCTACACTATGCAAGTAACATAAATTTGGAAAATACTGCCGAAGTCAGCACTGCACTGGTCTGGCTGTCAACTGGACACTGCAAAAGCAAGATGCATTCAACAATGCTCTTACATACTACTTGAGCTGTTAAAGGCATTATATCACTATTGTGAAACACCTGCCATACAACAAATTCAGCAATGCAAACATATCACTTTCCCCAGCTACCACTCTCTGAAGTCTCTTCTCCAACCAGTAAGTATTTATCATGAAATCTCTAACTCTCCTCTTGGAAATGTCACAGTGTTATGCCTTTGCTCCTACCAGTTCAGAGCTGTGGATCCAATAACATGGATTTCTAGCTGCATGGGACACCTCAGCCAACCCTTCTGTACCACACATTGCCTCTGATGCTGCCCTCACCCTGGACATGTGCTGTATCCCACATAAGATCAGATTCTCAGCAGGATCTTCTAAGAGACTCCTTTCTTTGGTGCATTTTAATATTGCATTCCCAGGTTCAGGTAGGTTAATGCAGAAGAAAAAGAAAAGTTGAAAAATAACCCACAACGGTAGAATAAAGGCAGATTCTTATGAGAATGTGGTCAGGTACTTTTATAGCCATTAAGCAACTTTTAAATTGAACTAGACAGAGTTGGAGGTGCCAAAACCAAAGTCATCTGCAGAGGAAATGCCAGGATTGTCTAGTTTGAGTTGCCGAAAGAACTGCTATGGTTGCAGCTCATACGCAACTTCTAATGTATCTTTTATAGCTGTTTAAGGATTATTGAATGAATCCAGTCAAATCTGGATCTGACAAAACCACAATTTAAAAATAGGCTGTTGCAGATCGCTTGTGAACAGTGCTGCATAGTAGGTTATGCAGATACTAACATTATTATTTTTTGCAGAGACAAGAGAGAGTTGCAGTGACCGAGACAAATTTCAGCAGCGCTTACAGGCAGGAAAAGCTTCACCACAGCTATGTAATGCAGAAAATCTGCAGAGATATAGCCCAGGACTTGAGAATCTAGAGCAGGCATTTCACCTTTGTGCTTCGAGTCATGGTAGGCTGCTATCTGTGATTTTTGTCCACAAAAAGGAAATGATGAAGAGGCGTGCTGTGCAAGCTAAGATGTCCAAGAGGGATGGAGAGAGGTGGAGGTATCTTTATTTCCATATATAGTATTGGTAAGTGAAACACTGGCATATAGCATCCAGTTTTGTAACCACATCCTAAATCAGACAGAGCATGAAAACAGCCTCAGAATGAACACTGGGGTTGAAAGGGACACTTTGGAGAAAGATGATAAATTCATTCTGGTCAGCTTACAAAAAAAAGATGATTGAGAGGTGACTTGTTTACAGCATCTGCATATTTTCATGGTGAGAAAACTACGGGTATTGAAGGGTTGGAAGCAGGAACCAGACAAAGAGGGACTGGAAGTATGGCACTGCTTTTTTAAAGTGGTGAAGGTGACTGATCATTAGTACAAAACAAACACGGTTGATTTGCTATAACTTGAAAATTTTGCATCAATGCTGGATAACTTAATGAACTCTGGATACTGGTCTCTATGCAGAAGAGAGGCTGTGTGCACTGTAGCACACAGGAAGCCAAGCTCAATGATCCAATGATCCATTTAAGTCTTTCACAGATGCAAGTTTTGAACGTCTTGCTTGTGTCAGCTTCCAAGTCAGAAGCACCACATGCAAAAGCCTTTTTGTCACTGCCTTTCAGATACCTCAGTGTGAATGTCATTTTTGGAAGATGACTGAACATGTAATTGGCTACCTTTTCTACTTCTTGACTGTTCAAACCTAGTGGTCACCACCCTGTAGTATCAGGCTTTGCAGGAATGGGAAATAACCCTACATTTAAAAAAAAAATGTTGAGACCATCGCCTTAAAAATTGTTAATTCTAAGTGAAGCCTCTTAGCCTCCTAGACTTAAGCCTAAGCCTTCCAAGAGCGTACATATGACTGCTTATTTCTTTATGTAAGTACTGAAATGAAAAATGAAAGCAAAAATACTAACTAGGATGCAAGTAATGTCTAGTAATAAAACTTATGAACTCCCCAGGTAAAATCACGACTGATAGGAGATACAGTACTGGGAAGATGCAGGTTAATGTGTGAAAGCTGCTATTAAAATGGGAGCAAAAAAGGTGCTATTGGTTCTTTTCTCCCTTGTGAGAAAGTTGTCAGTTCTGAGAAGATTTTCTCCCAACCATGTCTGCACACAGGCAACTGAAAGCCCCAAAATGGTTTTATTTCTTATTATTTCAAGTTACAGGCGGTCAAGAGAAAATTGTCTCTTTTGCCCTTAGGTTCTTTTGTGTATAATGAGTGACTGAAGGCAGCCAGGGGCCGAGGCACTGCTGAAGAAGGAAGAATGCTACCAGAGCAGAAACAACACACTGTTCCTTTCAAGTTCACCCCCTCCTGGCCCACAGCCCGACTGCCTTGGCCAGCTGCCAGGAGATCTGGACAAAGGCTTCCTCCTCTGGCCAAAACTGAGGAAAAGGGTCTGTTGTTTAACACAGGCAGACTTGTTTCAGCAAGAGAAAAAAATAAAAAGAAGGGGAATTATATTAACTAGAAGCCCTGGGAGAGGAGGGTAATCTCACAGTGTGGCTAATGCAATTCTCACCCTGTGCTTTTCCTGGAGAGGGAACATCTTGATTTTCTACTGTTCAGGCTAGAAGGCAAAGTATAATGTCCCAACAGGGCTAAGCCCTAAGGCTGCCAGGGTCTTCCCGCCCCCTGAGGTCACTATGAACCAGAAACAAGAACACATCTTTCCTCCTTCCAGGAAGCTCCAGGCAACTCACTCTGCCCTCCATGCCTGCACAATAAGCTCAAGTGAAGGGCAAGGGTCCTCACTCACAGAAAGACAGTAATTCCTACGCACCTAGCAGACCTCCAAGAGTCTGACAGATAGATAAACCGAACATTTAGGTATCTCAGGACTTCACAGTGACCAAAGCTCCTGCCGGATTTCCACAAAGGCATCAAACCCAAGTCAAGGTGAATTCATGCCTGGGCTTTTCACTGCCTCCGTTACAGAGCCTGCAGCCTTGTCTGCAATGAGGAACCTGGGACACTTGCTGCAATTTGAGAGTTTGTGGCTCTCCTGGAAATCTTGGAGGCAGATGCTGTTGCAGAAGTTACAGAGATACACTGTCTCTTCATGCCAACCTGAGCACTTCTTTAGCAGTGCAGCCACAGGCAAGGAATGATGGCTTGGAAACAGCAGAAGAAAATCCCTAGGTCTGGTGTGACATGTTTGATCCTAAGCACCAAAGTGCTCCCTCAGAGGCTGTATCACAGGATATAGTGTCTCAGTGACCTGTGGCAGGAGACTTCCCCTGGTAATGCTTTATATGCATGAGAGCTTTTGGAAGCAGGCCCCAATTCAAGGATAAGTACGATTTTAATCAGTTTGGGTTAATATAAATGAATACAGGACATTTTTAGGTGCTTAGAAGCTGTTCAAACACCACCAAGATTTACACATGCATGTACTTGCTCTATATTCCAAGCAATATACTTTCTTCCAGAAGGAGTGTGGAAATAGCATTTCTGACATACTTATGAGACCAAAATCTTTGAAGATAAAGGCTTCCCTATGCACCCCATGCATCTGTACTATCCAGCAGCAAAGACAGCTGCCTCTGTAGTAACTCTCACCTGTCTTCAGTGACTGACACGATCAGCTCCAGCACACCTTTACCATTCTTGCTTGTGCATCAGCACCAGGAACAATCCATTGAGGAAAGAGAACTTCCTCAATGATCTTTTTTAATTCAACTCCAATTTGACATTAATGTGCAGACAGGGAAGAGATTCATGGGCACATCATTCTGCTATCTATCACCTTGTTTAGAGGAAGTAGCCTTAACTCTATTGCTTGTTAAAGGACTTAGCTGAGTATTCTGAAAGCACACATGAATTGGAATGAGACATACAGGGTATGAAAAGCCATTGCTCCTGCACTTCATCCAGCAAATTGTCTTATGTCTGCAGTATTTCAACCAGTAGTTTCATGCCAGTGTTAGAGAGACTGGCTAGTATCGAAGTTTCCAGGACAGTCTGCACATGAGTTTAATGACAATACTAGACCTGACATAAGGACTACCGTGTTTCAAAGTTATACTGCACAAACCTTTCCCTTGTGATCAACCAAAGAGGAGATAAAATGACCTGCTGCCTTTTTCCTTTTCAGTATTTACGGGCACTTGTAAATGTTAACACCTCTGAATAAGAATAAAATGAGACAGAAACCAGGAAGGATGTGACAGCAATTAGGAAAAGCTCTACAAGGTAAATCAATTTTGCGAGGGACCGAGGTTACTAAAAGGAACACTAAACGAGCAACAACCTAGGATTTTATTGAAGAACACCACAATTCTCTACATTGCACTCTTCAAGAGTGGTGGAATAAAGCCAGTCAAAATTACTCACGAGACGTGCAATGTTAAAAGTTGTATCAAGATAAAGAGAGAAACCTGTTGAGGCAGGTTGGCCCTAGTCAGCAAACACCAATGCGGCCATTTGCTCTTTCCCTCTGCCCCCACAATGTGAGAACGGAGAGAACAGGAAGAACAAAAGCAAGAAAACTCCTGGGTAGAGATAAGAACAGTTGAATCTGGAGGAGGCAGGGACGGAGGCAGTGCAAGTGACATCCCTTACCACATTCCCCAGCCAGTGCGTAAGCAATGGCCGTCCTAGAAACCGAAGATCGCACTCCGTCCTCCACCTCTACTTTTATTGATTACTGAGCATGTTGTTATATGGCATGAACTATCTCTGTGATCAGTCTGGGTCAGTTGTCCTGGCTGCGTCCCCTCCCAACCTCTTGCCCATCCCCAGCCTACTGACCAAAGGGCAGAGTGACAAGAAGAAAAGGCATTGATGCTGTGTGAGTTCTGTAAGTAAATATAACTTATCTGATAACGTAACACAACACAGAAAATACCATTAAGAACCAAAAGCCAACATTTCAGTGCCCAATTTCAACACCTACTCCTCTAAACAACAAATCTGAGCCTGAATCTACAAAATCTGATTCAATTTGCCAAGCTTACTAGAAGAATTTTTTTTTCAATACAGACTATTTTAATGAAGTTCTGTGGACAACATGATGAAAAAGTTATCTGAGAGCATAGTACACTCATGGTTTCCACAGTAAGAAAAAAATGAAAAAATAATGAAGCCAACTTTAGAAAGGCCTTTCAAAAAAAAAAAAAAAAAAAAAAAAAAATTCACCTCTGGGAGGCTCAGTGTGCATTTATGTAGAAGGGACACTGCCCGTGTTGGATGTGTGTATGCACTTACACATAACAACAGGGCTCTGAAGCACATGTTTGCACCCAGGCTCAGTGGGTGACCAATGGACACAATCAGGTTTTGTCTTGGAATCATATAATCATTAAGGTAGGAAAAGACCTCCAAGTCCACTGAGTTCAACCTTTGACTGAACACACCATGTCAACTAAATCATAGCGCTAAGTGCCACATTCAGTCTTTCCTTGAACACTTCTGGGGATGGTGACTCCACCACTTCCCTGGGAAATTTCTTCCAATGCTCAAACACCTTTTCAG
>VZRQ01009368.1:889658-1021567 GCA_013397975.1 Machaerirhynchus nigripectus | reverse complement strand
TTCCTCTTCTGCTGTCGCTGGTTCCCTGGGAGAAGAGACTGACCTTGCTACAACCTCCTTCCAGGTAGTTGTAGAGAGTGGTAAGGTCTCCCCTGAGCCTTCTTTACTCCAGGTTAAACCAGCCCCAGCTCCCTCAGCTGCTCCTCATATGATTTATCCTCTAAACCTTTCACCAGCTCTGTTGCTCTTCTCTGGACACCCTCCAGCACCTCAATGTCTTTCTTGCAATGAGGGGCCCAGAACTGGACACAGCACTCGAGGTGTGGTCTCACCAGTACGAAGTACAGGGGGACAGTCACTGCCCTGCTCCTGCTGGCCACGCTAGGTCTGATCCAGGCCAGGAGGCTTTCCTGGGCACACACTGACTCATGTTAAGCTGGCTGTTGACCAGCACTCTCAGGTCCTTCTCCACTGGGCCACTTTCCAGCCAAAAAAATCTACTGGGGAGTTTGTCCTCTGCAACTGAGTGTGCAGCTTTGGGAGGGACACACATGGAGCTGTTGAGGGAGGAAGGGGACACCCAGCCTAACCAGTCCAAACCAACCCTGGCAATCAGTGGGGTGACAGATGCCTCAGCTAGACTGCCTTCATATCCAGTCCTAGTGCTGAGTATGCGGGTCCCAGAACCCAATGCAATGTCTGGATGGGGCCCAGTTGCCCAGTAAACCCATGGGTGCTGGGAGTATGAAACTGTGACTCTGAGCTCTTTAAAAACACATTCCTCACCGGCTACTCCAGTATGTCCAGTGATTGTGGTCATCAGATTCTAAATACCAAAATAACCTGGGCACATCACATTCAGCTGAAACTTCATCCATCTGCTTGCCATAGTGGCTGACAGCACTGCTGGCACATTCTCAGAGCATTTAATTTTATTAAGTACATTTACTGAAGAAACGAAAACCCTTAAACTGAGCAAATATAGAGTCCTCATAAATATAACTAGTTTTCTTTCATTTTGTTTGCGTAACAGTGGGAAATGAAAAACTGAAAGTCTAAAGGAAGTGAAGGGACTATTTATGTAGCATGGGAAGAATTAAACAGATTCAACACTTTAAAGTGGGTGACATCTGTTTACCAAAATACTTTTGTTGTATCTTTTGCTTTTTGTCTTTTCCTGCTAAGACTCAGAAACAAGGATGCAGTGCTAGATTCATCCTTTGATTTTAGCAGCAATCTGGGCAAGTTCTGCCACTATTTCAAAATCAAAATATTGGTCTGGCATTGCCAATTGCTAATAAAATATACTAATGTATCATGTGCCATTTCTTCACTAAATTACTCACACGTGTATACAGTATGAAAAGATGTGTGGGACTAAGAGTTTTTCCCTTTTTGCATATGAGATACAAGGCGGCTGTGCGCCTGACTTTTTATTCCTTTTGAACAAGTGGGATGCACACCAAGATGTGGTCTGAAAGGGTAACTGAAGCAGTCTGTGAAATGAGCAGATGAATTAAGCAGGAACTCAAACCACTGATTTCTACAAGTAGCTTGCAAAAACATGCACCAAGGAAAATAATTTTCAATGATTCAAAGCAGAACCTTTGGCTAAGTGGTAAGTCTGCCCTTAAAATAGGCTAAATAAGGTGTTCTGGAAATGCACAAAGTACTGGGGCCTGCCAGGGACCCAGTACCATGTTCTACCAGCAGCAGAAGGCAGTGCCAAGTAAATTCTGAAATTTAATATACAGACAGATATGCTTTGCAGTTTCACAGCTCTTCTGTTAGTAAAAGTTCAAGATGAACTGGGCTGACATCTTTGGTAAGCTGTTTGTTAAAGTGTAAGACAACAGACTGAGTTTTCTTGCTATTAACCACTTGCACTGGCATGTCTGCACCAAATAGGCAAAGTTGTACACGATGCAATTTGTTCTTGTTATTTTCAACTGAAGAGCCAAGAATGGCTGACTACAAAAAGGGCTTACTGTCCTCCAGGAGCTGTTCTTGGTGTATCTGGATGAATACGTATGTGTATCAGGATGTGTGTATATGTATGCCCATCATAATAGGGTATTTCTTTCAAGGACTTGGACTAAGAGAACTCATCTCATGCTTTTTCACTACTCTGACTGGAAAGAACAATTTGCCATTTGCAGACAAAACAAACCAAAAAAATATTAACACAAGAAATCTGTTTCACTGCGCTTAGGAAGAATACACATCCTCCCTGCTAAGCATCTCACCTGATCATTACAGAAAATCAATGAATTGGTTTGGCACACAAAGTCATGAGCTAGACTAAGTACCCAAATTCAGGAGAGAATATGAACTCCTCAAAATGCTATTTGGTATCCAGGACTCCCAGCTGATGTCCTGACTCTAATAGCTTTTAATTGCCATCACTGACACTCAAAACTTACCACTGAGTTTACCACTTACCGAATTAAATTAAGAATGGGAATAGATAGGGTAAGAATCTAGAGTGGAAAAAACCCCATACCTGAAATACCCACAAATCCTGAAGTAATAGCCCTAAAGAAGATGTGGAAAGCATGTGATACTTCTGTGGTGAGACAGGACAAACACTAGTCCCTATGAACCAGGATTCAGTGCAGAAAAGCAGACTGAGGACTTCTCAAACACTGAAATGTAAGCTGTGGACAATGAAAGACAAGAGACATCTCTCACATGTGCTGATCCAAAAATCTTGGCAAGAATACAGAGGAAGCAACTGGTGAAATTACCTCACTGCCAAGTACCTGAGCAGGTTTGTTCAACCATCATCCCTTACCCCAGCTGGTCTTGCCATGCTTCACCTTCTTCAAGATCCCTTCACAGTTTTACTGTCCAGAATCCTTCCCCAGGTTCCCTGTCTTCTGCAGTTCATTCACTCTCTAGCAGTTGCTTTGGTCACCACGCAGGGGTTTCTTGAGAGTTTACTAGAATAGATTTTCCTCTTCATTTACCTCCTTTGCTCTTGGTAAGGGAGTCCTGGGCTTCTGCTGCGTTTCTGTGCCCCATAGGGAACTAAGACAATACACTTTATTCCTGGAATCACTGCAGGAAAATACAGGGGGGTGCTAAAAAACCCCAAGTGAAGCCCACAAAAAACCCCCAAACAATTCCACCAAAACTTAACTCAAATAGCACTCAATGATGCACAGATCTGTCTATCGGATAGGCAAGGAAAGCACTAAGAAGGATGACATAAACTTTTGTTTTTGTATGCATATTTCATCCCTGCTCCTACAAACACTACTGCATGTCAACTCCTAGCCAGCATCCCTCTCTACCCTACTGTGTACCAGTGTACAGCACGAGTGAGGAATATTCCTGCTGATGAACTCCAGACAGCCACTCAGGGCACCAAACAACCCCCAGAGAGATGAGCAGCCATTTAACTCTCTTCACTGATCATGCAGAGAATTCAGTTTCCCCAGTACACAATTTAAGCACTGCCATTAAATAATGTCAATACCCAGTGGAGTAAGCCAGGTTTGTCTGAAGACCCTTCAAGGATCAGCCAGGCTACTGTGAAATAGGCAGAGCACTTATGGAACAGTAGAGAGTGGAAGAAAACTTAAAAATAAAACTAAGACTTCAGTGCCCAGAAATTATTTAGTGGTATTTAGGCTAAAACAGTTTTCTGCGAATATTTTAATTCAATATTTTAAATACTTTTGCTTTGGCCATGCTGTCACTTCTGTCATTTCTAATTTCCACTAGCTTTTGGAAGATGTATATTATATATCAGTCACCCATTATTTCCAGACTCTCATTTTGCGTAACAGAAAAAGCATGTTCGTGCCCAAGCAGCAGCCTCCAAACTCGCTAACATCCTGAAAGCCAGAGGAGCACAGCTCTGCAAAGCACTGGGGGCTCTGACCGACTGTGCACACCCGTGGCTCCCTGCATGCACCAAATATTCTGCTGCAGCAACATCCGTGTGCTCCCTGTCCCTGTCTTCCCTCCACGCAGGCCCAACACAACCAGCCACTGGGCTCTCCCAGTAACTTGTGCTGCACTTCTTTCCAGTGAGAAAGAAGCAAAACCTGAAAGAACACACCCTTTGCTAGACCCAACAGTACTCTTTATCAATCTCCTTTTTCCCCTTCCACTCCACAAAAACCAAGAAATCAAATCACGTAGCTGATGGCTTGGAAATGAATCGAAGCAGGCGAGAAGCGGGAGAAGCAGAGACAAGACAATCACGCAGTTTTTGTTCTAAGCCCTACATTTGCACGCTCTGCAATGCCAAAGATGTGATGCCCATAACGACTTACAGGTACACGTGTACCCCAAGAACAGCAAAACATCACACAGCAACACAACTTCACAGGCCCTGCAAAATTCAGTTGAAGGGAACAAAATGGAAGAAGACAAACCTCATTCAAAATTTTCATTACACAACAGGTATTAGATAGAATCATATTGCAAAAGGCACAACAACAGGCTATATTATTTTATCATTAATCAGTCAGAACATAAGAAATCAGGTTTCTTCTTATGCTGGATGCATAGAGCTGAATAATCCCATAACTATAGGAAAGCCAGATCAGAAAAAATAGCCATGAGGAAAGCAAATTGATTGTGAAGAGAGTATTTCAGGACCTGAGAACAGAGCAGGAGTACTTGCGTGGGCAGACAACAGATGCTGCTCCAGACTTTCAGCAAACAGCAGAGCAAGGAAATGCTGGTATTTACTTGCTGTTTTAACTTAAGCAACTGGAGGAAGATAACAATTTAAGACATTGCCCCCTGGACAGCTTTTGTATTTCTCCTGAGTCTTCAATTATTGTATTTTTCTCTCTCTTCAATATCCTCATTTCCCCTGAGTATGCACTGACCAGCAACTTGCATTCCCTAGAAATCCTCCCACTAGCTATCTGGAAAGAAATTTATGCTAGAGGGCATAACACTCTTCTAACATGTAGATGCCTTTAAAACCACAAGTCATCTTCAGAAACCAAATTACACAGAGGTGCATAAAAAATTCCTCCAAGACCTATTTTGGAGGCAAGTGAATTCAGCCAACTCACAAACATCAGCAGTAATTTCAATTCAGTAAGCATGTTTGGCATTCTCAAAACCTTCGCCCAAACCACACACCTCTTTGCACGTGCACTTCTTTAAAAAATGTTTTTTGTTGGTCTGTTTTTGTGCTCACTTTTTGCCCTCAGCGTGTATGATAAAAATTTTCTGTGTGAACCCTGGAGAACTGAGCAGACCAAACACTAATTCTCATATGGAATTTATTTAGAGGAGGAGAAAAAACCCTTTAAGTTGAGTAGTTACGTTATTTTGAACTGGTTTTATATTTTATGCGTACATAGCGGAGCTGGAATTTCAGGGCTGGCTTTTGTTTGCATTCAGCATGAAACATTTGTTATATGAGCTGCTGCTACTGCTACCAAAACAGCTGCTGCTCACTGCTAGAAAATCAGAGGCCAACTCAACAGTTTCTTTCTTTCTCTGGTAAGTCTAGCTGGAAAATAAGGCCTGGTGTGTCTGCAGAAAATTACCTTTCTTTGGCTTCACTGTCATCCTTGCCACCTTTCGCTAACCCAGAATACAGACTTGAAAGAGAACGGATAAATCAGAACAAGAGCAGGCACGTTCCGACGCTCCTGAATCACCTACCATTAAACACAAATCAGAAGTACAGCCACGTGAACTCCCTGCTTTGCAGCTAGGGCAGCACCTCAAATGTGAATGCCTTTCCTTCAGCTGCTCTTGAGATACAGCCAGGATTTAGCCCTTCTGTCCTGCATCATCATTTTCTGCCATCTGGAAAAACTGAGTCATGACTTGATCTAGCTTTGCATAAAAATTTCTTCAGTAGGAGACTGCTTCCCTGTGCAGAGAAAAATACCCACCCATCTGACAATCTGTGCGCTTTCCTACCAAGCTCCACACAGACCAGGACCCACAGCATCTGTGGACTGCAGCTCTGAGTGCTGGGGACAGACCTTCTCAACTGCACATGAGCTGAATTTTAATGCTTTGCTTTGTTATGATTAGTAAACCACTTCAGTGCTGTTTTTGTTGCTTCCTGGTAACATCGTATCACCACTGACCTCTCTTACCTCAGTCATACCTTTTTAAGTGAACATTTATCCCAGGCTGGAGCACAGTCCCTCTGAGACTTCCTTGTCTTTTTAAAGTAAGGGGACACTACCAAACAATGAATGCCTACCTCTTTCACCAGCTTTATCCTGCAGGAGAACATTCTTTCTCCTATCCTGATAACTGGTTTTCTTAAAGAGCTTTTGGACAGAGATCTTGCTGAAAATCACACCTGTACCATCTCATCTCCCTGTGCTTGCTGAGTCCTTCAAGGAAGTAGTTGATTTTTGAGGTTTTACAAATGCCATACTGACTTCTCCCAACTGTATATTAATCACATCCTCTATTATAGCTCCCCCCAGTATGTCAATTTGATTCTTTCATCTGTTATATTCAGGTAACAATTGCAGCCCTCTAAAAGCTTGGGAGTCATCTTAACGATTCTTCCAAAATAGCTGCAGATTCAATCAGGGGGTGCACCACTGAGTTGGCGATTTCCGTTTTAAAGAAATCCTTGGTGAATACTAGCTCTGACAGCAGCATCCCTACCACTGCCAAGGAGTAAAGACAGCTGTGGAGTAAAAAATGCCACACCCTAACAGTTACCTGTAATATAGATGGCATCTGCAAGTAACTGAGAAGATATTCAAGCGGAGTGCAAATAGCACAACTCAAAAGATAAGATTTATAAAGTGCAGCAACCATTGTGCAAATGTTGGAGACAGAAAAAGATAGAAAACTGGGAAGAAGATAGTAATAAAAGAACAAAATGGGAATGCAGTTTGGAAGAAGGGGAGGAAACTGGGAAGATGAGCCTAGAGAGAAGCAGAGGGGAGGATGCTCTTTCATATTACATTTGAAAATTTGTGGTTCTACTCCAAGAACAGAGAAAAAGAAGAAAAACAGAATCTTCATCTCTATATTTAATAAAAACGTCTTTTCTCACTATAGCTTCTTGGAGAACAAAGTTTCAAGAGGGACAGACCAAAAATTCGAACAAGGAAAGGAAGTAGGGAACATAACTCCAAGAAAGGAAGAGCAAGGGGTCAGCTCTCCAGCACCATAAACTGCCTTCAGGGCAGGTAAAGCAAAGGCGTTCAGAGGAAGGAGCACAGGCACGGTGTGAAGCTGTGTTCGAGTGAGGAGTGAAGGCTGGAAGACATCCCAATCCCAGACTCCTGTGTAGCAGCTGAGAGCTACACTGCTAACTTATTTACTTCATTTTAATTCTTACAATTTTGTCATCAAGAGCTGACCCATGCACTTGGCTGAAATTCACGTTACTAATTCTTTCCCTTCTTTTCTAATAGTAACAACAGTGTCCTTAAGATGATTTTAGAGCACAATACACTGTGTCCTCTGGGAGCAAGTGGTCCCCTTACAGATGCACCCTGGGGATGTCTCTTCCCTGAGACTGTCTCCCTGCCACTTCTCCCAGCTGCCCACTGTCTGTCTCTCCCTGACTCTCTTCTTGGCCACCTAGCCCTGATGTGGTTGGAAAAAACCCTTTTGATGTTAGCTTTAATGCCTTTAGCAAGTCGTATGTCAGAAAGTGCCTTGCTATAATTTCACACCTAACTTGTAAGAATTTATGCTCTCTCATGTTTTCCTAATTTTAATTATTACAACATTTTAATTACTATAGCATCTAATTTGCATCACTGTAAAAAGCTGATTTTAAATTGCAGCATTTATGTGAAAATCTAAGTAATTCCTAAGGGATGGCTGCTTGTCTCTACTGTAAAAAGTTACCGGTAAAAGTGTTTTAACAATTAAACTGCTTTTTTATAGTTACCTTACCTTTAATGTTTTTCAAAACATTTCTAAGCCATCAAAGATACTGGCTCATGGTACTTGCAGTGTTCTTGCAAGATGCCTTGGGGATAAGAATAATCAATTTAACCTACAGCCCATTCTACCATTGATACAGTGATTTAGTCTGAGAAAAAAGTACAACAGCTTTATCTGAAGACTGAAAATACAATTGTGCTCCTAAAAGCTAAGTGAATAGTCAGCTCTGTGATCTGTTCCATACTGCTCCTGTGTCTGCAATGCCAAATATGCTTAATTTTCAATTAAGAGATGTTTGTCCCAAAGAGTGGCCCTGAAAACATACTGTGGGACACAATGATAATTGAGCTAAATTCTCAGTTGTTTTGGTCTTATTATTAATAAAAGTTTTTTATATTCCAGCCTCAGCCACCTTGTGCAGCTTGCTTGTTTCCATGTAGGTGAAATGAAGACCTCTTCAAATATACCAGAGCTGCATCCGGGAACAGAAGCAGGCCTATTAACTGGGATTTAACAGCTCCTTCTGTATGCCTTCTGGTGCCTGGAGAGAGGTCAAAGTTGTCAAAGAAACAGTCTGCATAATCTGTTACTGCTGTAGTTTTTTGTTTAAATGCTATTTTTAAAGCAGAAGCAGTAACAGAGGTTTAGCTGAAATGCTACTGATTAAAATAGCATTATGATTTTATTTACTAGGTTACTCAAGAAGGAATGAACTGTCATTGCAAGCTTTAGCTGCCTGTCATTAAAATGTTTGTGGTATATTGTCATCAGCAACCCTGGATTATTTATGAGATATCACTAATGCTGTATCCGAATGCAGCTCTCCCTCTGTGCTGGAGCTTTAACAAAGCTGGTTATCCATGGGTTTTCCATTTTGTGATACTAGGAACTGGAAATATTCAAAAGATGCATCAGGGAATCAGCCTTAGATGAGCAGCAGGAGCACACTTACAAAACATAACATCTTTAGTGACTGATATGCTCATTAGGTAAACACGACAATTGCTTGGAAGGTATCAGCACCAAGCCTTCCTCTCCTGACTACACACGAACTCATACACATGAATTCTTGATGTGAGAGATGTAGGGGCTTGTCTGACTGGTACCTTGGGATTTAGAACATAAATAAGTTTTGTTTTTACTGCAACATGGTATGAAGTTACATCTTTGCAGCTTTAATCCAAAACCAGACAGCCCATCAATAGATCTGATGAAAGCAAATTGAAAGAAAGCGACATGAATAGGTGGGATGAAATGCAAAATCTGTAGGCTGAAGTCTTGGAATTGCACTAAAAGACAAAGATGATGCATTGGGTGGTCTCAGCCTTCATAATCCCACAGACATACAGAAATTTCAGAGAGGGGAAACTGTCAATAACAGAGAGGCTCCGATGAGCATGCAAAAAAGTAGAATTTGTTGGGCTTCAGGTAAAGACCCTGCCATTTGACAGGAAGGAGAAATACAAAAAAGGTGGAGGAGAGGAACAGGAAAAAGGTAGCAGATTGCAGAGCACAAGCTCGGCATATGCATGTATTATAGCTCAAAGAAAGGGAAGATTATGCAATTCTACAAAACATACTCAGCCTGTCTCTACAATACATTGTAGCTTGTCAGAGCCAGTCTATGAACTCATGTGTCCAGAAACTTTACTAGAAGAGGAACATTAGATCTAGGTTTCTCAAACAATGATTTAAGGGAACGTGGACTTCACCCTCAACTACAACTGATTCTGAGCAGAGCCTTTACAAATTCAACTCCCATGAAAATTCAAGCCTAAAATAAGTATTTAAAAATCAGTATTGTAATTAGCAAGAAGAGAAACCATATCCTTCTTTGCCGTAAGCAGTGGTGGGATCTGGAAGGCAGCCAACCTTCTTGAATGCCAGAAGGCTGGGAAGGGGAACTATGGATCAACAGTAGCCTCATTCCTCATTTCTCCAGTTCATGAACCATGCCCACAATCCTGGCCCGCCAATATGAAATACATAAATTTCCCACCTGACCTAAGTGACTACTGCTGGCGCTGCTGTACTTACCAGGTCAACCACTGCTCTTGACTGCAGGAAAAAGCAGAGCCACAGCAATGTGTTTGGCAAAGGGACAGGTACATCGCACTTCCCTGCACTGTAGGCTCAGGGAGCAGATTCACCCAGACTGAGCGCCAGTGTCATGTCAGGCTGTCAGCTGCTTCACTCTTCGTCTCAAAATGCCATTCATTTGGGGCCACAAGATATATTTATAGGCAACTGCCCTGCTGGGTAACTGCACATAAGAGCTAACTCAATCTAACAAGTACACACTAGCAAGGAAGAGTAAATAGAAAGGACTTGAGCCTGGACATACACAAGTTCCATGTGGGTTGGAAAGCCACACCAAACTCTCTTGCCACACCTTTAGTCCTGATCACATTTTAGCAATGAGACTGATACTATCTTGGATAATTCTTTTGGTGCCACAGCTACAGTTTTCATGTCACGCACACCTTGTCTGGAGTGTCTTCACCTTCCTCAGCAGAACAAGAACCACAGCTGTTATAAGCTGTCAATCTTTGCTTCAGAACTCACCACAGAGAAGTTTTGCTTCTGAGACAAATATTTCAAAGACCTAGTGGATCTTTTGAAAAACACAGTCATGAGAAAGCCCAGAAGTGCTCAAACCCTTCCAAGAGCTCCTATTCTTAAAACTGCTCAGTTTATTCACAGTAAGATTTCAAACCTCTGGAAGACAGAAAACAACCTATTTTTCTTTTATGGGACTGAAAAAAGAAAGGATACTTTCACTCACTATGCTTATTACTCACTGGTGTATCCACTATCTTCAAGGCATCCTGGACCAAGGCATCTTCAAGGCAGTCTGGTTTTGTTCCTGCTCTCCAGACCTTGTATTTTCATGGCTGAAGCGCTAGATAATAAATCTACAGCTTTTGATAGTGCCTTCAGTTTTATAAAACAAACCAAGGAACAGATTAATTGTGCAGAATGTCCTAGATGCTATCGACCTAATAAAAAAGAAATGTCCTCAGGGATATGCACTGTGACTCTTCCTCTTTCCCTGCCTGTCTTGCACACAGAGAACAGGGAATTTGTTTTACAAGAAACAAAAATACAATTAAACACTCTTCCTAGACCTTAAACTGTATGTTTTAGCATACGCATTGTTTCATAGCGTCCCTCCATGCAATACTGAAAGTTGAGACTTCAAAGGAAGAAGAGAAGAATGGTCTGTTCACGTTTTCTATTTTCAGAACAGGATGTCGGGTGATAAGAAAACGCCACCCAGGCAGAATGTAAATCCACATGGGCTGTCAGCACTGGGAGCGCTGCACACGCGGGCACATCGCTCCACCTGCTGGACAAAGCTTCTCGGCTCACACACACAGCTCGCCTCACACCAGAGATGGGAACGTGCTATGCAAGTGTTACATACGTAGTTACTTCCCAAATCCAACCTCTTGCTTTACCCTCCACGGGAAATTTAGAATTTTCCTCCTTTGTAGAAAGTTTTCATAGTCAGTGATTACTCATAGGAAACAGTACTTAGGGAAAACACAAAGCTCTTCCAAAGCGCAAGGCAAAAGAAAAGACAGTGTACTTGGAGTCTCCAAAGCCTTTAAACACTTGAATGTGTTCAGAGTTTTAGAAGTGACGCAAAAAAAGCAAAAAAAAACCCCACACAAAACCAACCCAAACAAGAAAACCCCCACCACAAAACACCCTTCGTATTTAAACTGAAGCTAATCCACGCTGATTTTGTTCTCACATCAAGAGTGTGGGTGCTTACAGCAGAGAGAAGGGTTGGGCAGTTCGGCACAGGAGATGAGCCAGTCTATTCCCTTTCCACTTACCAGTCGCAACCCTTCCAGAAAGCGCTGCTCAAAGAAGCCAGACTAAGAAGCCTCAGATAATTTGTCCTAATTTCTTCTTTCCTTTCATTTTGTGCTGAACAAAGGCAGAATACAAGATGATAAGATGATCACTATTTAAGGACACTGCACAAAAAGCACTGCCGCCTTCCACAGAGTCCTATGATCATTTCTTACTAAGAGTTTTTGCTCTTGGAGGTGGTGCCTGTAAAGACACTCACTACAATTTCTCAGAGTGAAAAAAACCCTTGGTTACTGAACTTGTACAAATGAGGAGCATCTGAACCATGTGAAGGCATGTCCCACCTTCAGTGCTGGCCTGCACAGGAGTGATCTTCGGCACAGTGCAAAGGCTGCTGAGCTTGATTTCACCCTTTTCCTAACTCCATCAAAAATGCCCTGCTTCTTAGGACCTCAGATCTGCAATAAAGACAAATTATTGTCTCTCTCCTCACCTAGTTTAAAGAGAAGGGGAAACCTATCAATAGAAAATGTCAAGACTATATCACTAACATCCATGAACATAACAGATTTAAAAAAAGAAGCTTTATATTACCTGGGATAACTACAGCAGTTTAAAACATTCCCTGTAAACGCAATTCTCATGAGAATCAAATTTTCACTGCATTTTTTAAAAAAAATACTTTTTACAGTTTAACTGAATGATACATTTTCTTTCAGCTGACAATGTGAGTTATTTCATTGCACTAAATAAAATTCACTGTCTGAAAAGCTTAGTCAGTCTTCTTGCTGCAGAGTAAGGCCTATACCTTCTCCACGCAAATTACAACTTTCAGGAAGCAAAGGGTTTTTTCCCTGGTGTTGGGAAGAAGTGTTTTTATAGGGCTTCTGGTACCAAAGAAAATTTATGAACTCCTGCAGAGAGGTGTGAGGATATGGGTCATTTCTGAGGTGATAAATAACCATTTTATTGCCTATTGTTTTAGACTAGATGCTGTTAACTTTTACCCCATGCCACAGAAGTTGACAAGAGAGAAGAAAACTCTGTTTTGCTGAGTACAGTACGTATTTTTTGCCTCTTAAAAACACCAAAGATATGAAACCCACATGTGCCCATTTCAAAAGAGAGTGTGTAAGTATTCTCTGTGTTCTGGCTACCAGCCAGGTTGTAGAAGTGAGCTATAGCCAGCAAAAATGAACAGGACTGACCAATGCTTTTTTACCTTTAGTTGTGCTCCTGAAGAGTGAGGATAGATTTTCCATGTCAAGTTTTATTATGACTATTTCAGGCCTTTCAGAGAGTTAAAGAATACTTTCAAATTTTGCAATAGTTATAATCTAAGGCTCTGCAATTGGATCCTATCTGCTTCAATGCTAGTGAAAAGAAGATTTTGAGCAAATTTTACTGTGTTAGCAAAGAAAGCTATTAAACACAATAATATCTTTTTAAAATTTATTCTACCTATCTATTAATCCATCTATCAATTTCACAATCTCTCTGCTGCCTCCATTCCTGCCCTTTTAATCTCTTGTCAAAGCCAGTTTTGGCTGTCAAGGCAAGACAAGTTTGTAACTTTGGACAAGATAGGCATCAAAAAAGAGAGTCCTTTTGTAATTCTTGACTTGGGATTAACATTAAGAAAACTCTTAATTTCAAAGAGAGAGTGGAGATGCAGAAAAACAGGAAGCCCATAGCTTTAAAGTAGTGTACAAGATAAAACCAGATTGGTTCCAATGAAAACTTTAGCACCACAAAGAGCTTTGACATTTTGTTACACGTGGTTATAAAACACACAAGTCAAAATATCTGGCATATGGAATAGCTGAGGGCAACCTTTTGTTAATGCCATGAAGGAAGTTATCCTCCTAGTGTCCTCTGACATTTCATGTCATGCTGAACTGCCAAGTTTTTTTAACATTTTACCTTTCTTCACAGTTTCCTTCTGCCAGCTTATGTCAGACAAATCCTTAGCATCAACAAAAAGAGCACTTAATTCATATTGCTTTAAGCAGTTATCTGTGTCATCAGGTATACAGACAGACAATAGCACTCTGTGCTCTCTGATGAAAATGTCCCACTATCTATCTGACCACAGAGCCACAGTTTTAATGATCTGCTTCAGAACAACAGCAGAATCATATTTTTGAAGGTAAAACAACTACAGGCTTTGTTTTCTCCTAAGACAACACTGAGCAAGAGTTTCTTGATAAATATTATAGTGTTTCAGATGAGAAGTTTTACTACAGACACAAAAGAAACAAAGGAACTTTGAATATGGCCTGTACAGTTCAAAGGACAGGAACAGAGACGAGAAAGTTTCTAGATCTCCTGGTTTCTATAGTATCAACCAACACTGAAGGTTTCCAAAACAAAGAAGTTTGCTTAGATGGGAGTTACAGTGACCTGGTGACAACCCAAGGCACCTGTAACGAGCGACGCGAGTCCCAACTTTGGGAAGAAGGGGTTTAATCCACAACTCTTGCAGATGTATCTTAAATGCATATGTGATCTTATGGGTTTGATAACATCAGGCATTTTGCTTCCTATAGCAGGAAGGTGCTTTTAATTCGGTTTAGATTATGATGGGACAGCAATCACGGATTTCCTACTGTGATTTCTGATCTATGTAATCCACTAAAGTAACACTGGATTGAAATTGTCTTTCTTCAGCTACTTTTTGCTTCAAAGGAGCTCTACAAATCAAATTTTTGAATCGTCTCTAATCCAGAACTGCTTATTGCAGTGGACAATGGTGCAGATATTCACCACAAATAGTGGACTCTGGTGCAGATATTCACAGACCTGGAAGTGAATCACCTTTCTGTACATGTCCTTCACTGTGTTTTCCTCATCTCATTATATTCAGCTGACAAAAGATAAGTTGAAGAAGAACTTTCCTTTCTTTATGAGGAAAGAGGAAAGACTGCCATAGGAGAATAAGAGCAGCAGGTCAGCAGACAATTCTTTTAACTGTATAGATTTAATCTGCAAGTGTTAGTTGCAACAAAAGGTCAATTTTGGCCCAAGTTATCTGCTGCTTTGTGGGACCACCACACAGCTGGCAGAACAACACATCTTCTTCCAAGCACTGCATGATGCAACAGCAGAGGGTGTTGCAGATCAGGCCTAAGATGCCCTGAGGAGAACAGCGTAGGACTTCTTACACACCACTTGAGTATTTTTTATTTTTCTGGCTGATTCTGTTAAGATTTTTTTTTTGTAAGCATTAGCACCAACTCAGAAATAATCAGAAAATAATTATGATAGAAAAAAACCCCCTCAAACATATGCATGTATGAAAAGAGGAGGAGAGAGTTAACACAAGGAAACTGTTTTCTTACTAGTATGCCCAGTCAGTAAGTGAATGGGAAAGAGAAAATAAAGGTTTAATCCACCTAGGGAATACTGAAGTAAAGTGGTGAACCTTTAGACATGACACAAGATCTGTGTTACATGTGAAATCCCAGAGGAAATCACTGTTCTGAAACAGGTGATCAAATTTCCTTCAGATACTAGAAAATACACAGAGAAGAGAAAGACTAACCAGCACTTAATGAGTGTGGCAGATTTCTTATTTCCCACCTGACAATTTCTAGGGCACCCTGATGAAAATCAAAACCCTGCGTGCTGCTTATTAGCTTCCCCCATTGTAAAAGAAGTGAAACTATATGGTGCACAGAACAGCTGAAGAAGGTGTATAGACTGTCAAAGAAAAGTCTCATGGCAGAGAAAGCATATCCTTCTATGGATCCCCTTGCCTTCCTTTTGTCTAACATCCCTATGAGGAAACCATGGAGACCAAATCGTGCAAACCTTTAGGATGACTTCCACATACTACAAACATAGGTATTTTTATTTTTTAATTCATAAAGATAAGGGAAATTAAGAGAACCCAAACTGGGCACTGATCTCATGTCAGTACAGTACTCTCCTTATGCCTGTTATTGAGCAAAATCGCTCTGTGGCTGGACGTGGCACCACAAAGTTACACTCCCACCTTCCAAAGAGCTGCCTTAACTGCCTTCTTGCAAGCAGATAATGACCCTCTGCAATCATGTTCAGGGAAGGAATGCCATACTTTCCCTTGTATCTGTATCAATGCTAAATACAGAATTTCCAAAGATGCAATCTGGAAGAAGGGTTTGGTGGACAGTCACGCGTAAATCCTGGTTATGGATAGAAACCCATAATTTCTCCAAAGTGACTGACTACTCTAATAGCTGTTCTCAGTCAGAAGCCAGCCATCAGCTGCATGCATTACAAACTAAATTCAATCTTTGTTCCATGTGCTTTTAATATACAGCTTGGTACAAAACATACATATTAATGGCTGTAGGCATTTCACACTGACACAAATGCAACCGAGTCATGAAGGAAGAAGGGAAGTTTTACCCCTGCTTCGTTCATACAATGTTGATGAGCCAGTCAAATGTAAGCGAGAAATCAATTCTGCTGGAATGACATGCACAGCCCTCCAGAAGCATCATATTCATTTTTAGGCACAGGACACAAGACTGCCTTTTAAAGAAGTCAGCAATAAATAAGCATTGGAGGGATGGATTGACAGAGAGAACCCTTTCAGACTGACCACGGGGTGCAAATTAAGGAGTAGATTGAGTGCTCTCCATTTTCATTTCTCTAGTCCAGTCTCCTAAGTCTTTTTCCTCAGCATGCTTTGTACTGGAAGTGCTGTAAATGCACATTCTTATTTGTACTTTACCCAAACTCAGCTCAACTAAAGGTTCATTTCACTTCAACTCATAGTCAAGGCTGAGGGAAAATAAGTAACTTGGTCCTGGAAAATCTCCAAAGTGTCCAGCTCCCCAAACCATTTCTTGAAGGTTTATTTAAGTACATATTACTGACACCATTTTGGGAATATTTCGACAGTATTACTTGAGAACTGAGTATGACAGAATTAACAGAAGGAAAAGCCACTGCAGTGGAAAACAGGAACCTTAGTGGCATATGGAAGGATCACTGAGCAACAAGTGCTTGCAAGGAAAGAAAACCACACATTAACATTACAGGTAAAAGTGGAATATGTGACCTTCCCCATTAATGAAATCTACTCCCTAAAAGGGAGGTAAATTTCTTCATTGACTGAACAAGAAAGAAACACATACCCTTCAGCAGCCATGCAGATTTTGCTTAAGTTTCTGTAAGAATAGCTTTTTAATGAAAAAAGTTACCTGGATTTTTGTAGATGCTAAGCACATCCTTGAAATAATGAGGTAAGAATCTTTCTAATAAAAGCAGCACATCCTCCAACTCCTCCAGAATGCCCACAAGCAGAAAATTTTCATTAACATTCAGTTTTGCTCTTTCAAGGGCCCATTCACCAGGCTCCCTGTATGAAATTGGTGGGGGAAGACAGATGGAAGAGGGAAAAAGAAAAGTTTAAATATGCATTTACTTCTCAAATTCAAGCCAAGAACACAAGTGAATTTAAAAAAAATTTCAGTGCTATACTTAGAACAAGAAAACACCCCCCACCAAACCTGAGTAGCTTACTGAGCTTTTCCACGCAACATGTAAAATTGGCTTGGCATGTAAACAAAAGGATCACATTAAAAGGAGGCTTATCACTGTGTGAAAGTGCTCCATTCTGAAGATATCTTTTGCCAAGTCATTTATCAGCTCGAACTTGTGAACTTCGGTATTTCAACTTGGAAGCAAAACATGTCCGATGGGAACAATGACTGCCCTGGGTATTGGAAGGTGCTGGGGCGTGGTGGTGTCCCTGAACCACACCAGCTGAACTGCTGGGACCAACCACTGGCTGCTGTTACTTGGCAAATCCTACAGAGGACACTACCTTTTTCCACCTTGTCCTTCATTTTAACTTCTGCCAAAGTCTCCAGGATCTTCCCTTTCCCTGTCATTATCCCTGATTGCCTTGCAGCTTTGCTACAGCATTTGCATTTTTTTGCTGTGACTGATACTGGTTTTGAAGAACAGTTTAGGGTTCTTCTGTCTTTTCTCCCAGCGGGAGAAGCTGGCAGAACTTCAGTACATCTTTATGCTTCTCTGTTTCCCAAAAGCACAATGTGGTTAGACAACCATATGAATCCTAAATCCCTTATACTAATTCATATTAGTTATGTTCTGGGAGCAGCAGTCATCATTCATACCGACATGAGATATAATGCCAGTGTCCCAAGCTAAAGGGAATCAGTTGCCCACACCCCCTGGGAGTGGATGTAAATCACACCTGTTCCCTGACTTCATTAGGTTATTGTGGACCCTGTGAAACAGTGAATTTAGCATTTGTCTGAAGCTCTTTCCATGACACGTGGAAAAGCTTACTACTTTCCACTCCTACTAGAGCAGACTTGTAGCAGGTTTTTCATGCTCTACCGCCTTCTGTGCACTGATCCGTTTTCTGGAAGAACAAAGTATCCTAACAAGAGCAAAGAGCCCTAACAAACACTATGAGCCTCCTGTTTGTAGCTCCTTGTGGGATTAAGTAGCTGAAGGAAGTGCAAGGGCATGACAGGAGACAGATCTTCCAACAAAGTACAAAACAGTACTTCAGTATGCTGCTTGGGAACCTCACAGAGATATGTTTTGGAAGTATTCAGGTGTGTGACTGTTAATGGGATTACTCACGCACGCCAAGTTAAATGTGCAATCATAAGCATTTGCAAATAAAGCCAAAATATGTTAAGAAAAAAACATGTAATGAAAATGAAGTCATAAACCTGTTTTGTTTCTTATACATAACTTCACTTAGGCCAAAAAAATAAGGCAGGATTTAACAACAAAGATATTTAGAAATTAAGACAGAAGAAGTAACACATCTTCACTTGTTATTACTGCTACAAGAAGTACGGCTTTTGAAAGAAATTCTGGAAAATGTGCAGTTGTTTCGTTGTGGAGAAGCCTGAATAATACAAAACCAGAATACTTTGAAGCTGAACAAACCTAACAAAGACATTTGTTACCAACAGTACAAAAGTATTTAAAACCAAGAAAGTATTTAAAATTATTGATATATTAGCGCATAAAAATTTACTGTGGTATCAGTAATATAGCAATAGAAGAATGGCATACACAGCCATGTTAAAAATGAGGTGGTTCAATTAAAGCAGTAGAAGGCTGCATTTTACATAGTTTTAAGCAAGATTATGGTTTCTTACATGGACACAGAAACCTGTATTCCTCATATGTAGATGTGATACAAGCATCTGAGCAAATCAAAAACACGTATTACAAAGTTACAGTGCAGATAAAATGAGTAACCCAGAAAAAAATTCCACATAAATACATTCAGATTTGATGAATTATTCATGTTATAAATCAAGAAAAGAGAACAGTGCTACATTTGCAGTGCCCTCCTTACTTCAAAATATATGCATGCAGTTACCACATACAGTGCTACATTCCTTGTACTTAACACTTCTCTCTTGTACTTCAAATATTGTCACCTCTTTATTACCAGTTTCAGACAAACTGCTGGCAATAGCCATTGCTGAACAAATTGAAATACTTTGCATATATTTACCTGCATCTTGGATGCTGCCCACAGAAATATGGTATGATGTAAAATAACCTGGGATTGGAACATTCAGGGTAATTTTCAAGGATACATACATTAATATCCTGTGGGAGAGGAAAGAAAAAAGTTACTGTATTTTCCTTTCTCTATTAGACACTCTTTTCCTTATCTCATACTTTTTATAGTCATCTCAGGGTGAAAGAACTGTGCTGAGGTGTGATGGTTTGACATTTGTCACAGTGGCCTCCTTCACTGTCCATCAACCCAGGGTCAAACCATCACATTAGGCTACAAAAAATTATCTTAAAAGTCTTCTATTGGTCCATCTATCTACTTCTAAACATCAGCAGGGGAAAAAAAAATTATTTTATCCTAGAATGCAGAAAGCACTTTTCTCCTCCTTGCTGCAAACCCCACAATTATTATACTGAGATTACTGTATGATTCAAAGTGGGACACATGAATCAACTTTCATACTGAGTAATATTTAAAGTATTCAGGAGATTATTTTCAGGCTCTTCTTTCTTCTAAATACACCCTGGAGGAAACCTGAAGCAGTCAGAATAAATGAAATTCAGACAACAATTATTACCTGTTGTTTTTTTTTTTTTTTTAACTCTGCTTCATTCAATGACTGGAATGAACAAATATAAGCTGTAATTCACACATCTCACTCAATATTAGAACATACATCACTTTTGGTTACAATTCTGTAAACTTCTCAGACTCTCAGAACTGAACCTACTGCGCAAAGCCCCACTGAGAAAATGGGTTATTAGAAAATATTTATCATTTTTGTGAAATATCATTCATCTAATTAGAAGCTATTTATCATTTTTCAAAGACTAGGCATAGCTACTGAACCCTGAGGAACTGTATTCCATTTATGGCTTTACTTCAGCACAATAATAAACACGTGGGATTGAATTCCATTATTCTTATCTAATCTAATAGAGCCTTACTCTGCAAGCAGGCACACCCACTCCAGAGAGACACAGGGCAAAAAAATGTGTAAGACAACAAAAGCAAGGATGGAAGGATATCACCTTTGCAGAATCAATCTTCATTGTTATTCAGATGTGTGCTTTCACAATGCAATAGGCGCGATACACATCAATATCAAACCAACAACTAAACAAATCCATATTTTATCAACTAAACAAAATGTGATAGAGAGCATTCCACAAGACAGATGTGCTTGGCAGCATGGAACACATGGACAGAATCCCCTGCTCTCCCGGGGCAGGGCAGGGTACAGGTCTCCAGCCATAGCATCTGCATCTGAGGCCTCATCAGAGAAAAGCTCTTCCCAGAACTTCAGTCCTCTCACCTGACTTCATTAGAGCCCCATTTGGGTGTGTAAGCCTTTTAAAGTACATTTCTGATTCCTACTCTGTCTCGCACTTATGTGAATCCAATTTTAGAAGCACATCAGAAGACCCTGGGCTAGGAAGTACATCGCATGGTGAGGAACCATTAAAGAAAACAACATAGAAACTGCCAACTGGGATACAAACAATCCATTTCCCCTGCTCCCCACAGTATATCCAGGGCTTGCCTTAAATACACACCAGAAGATTTATAGTCAAGACCTGAATTTTGACATTAAAGGCTCTGAGCTGAAGCTAACCAGCCCTCCATTCCCAATGCTATGATTACTAAGAAAACTTAGTGTGGATGTACAGATTGCACAGGCAATGTGCCTCTCCTATCATCCCAACAGGGTTCTTTAACATGAATTACAAATTGCACCTCTTTAAAGGCTTATTGTGCTTTTACTATAGACACAACCAGAGATGTTTTCAGGGATATATATTTTTGCCTTTCATAAGAACCTAAAGACCTGCAATGAATTAATAAATTGCTTGGATTTTAAAAAATCTGAAATTGCCCTGACAATACTTTCAATTATGTCTAAGCTGGCTTGCACTTGATTGATGGATTAGATAGAAGGTAGATAGAACACCTGCGTAAGATTTAAAAATCTGTAGCAACACCCAACTAAGTACATTATCTCTTTTCTCACTCTCGTACAAAGACGAATGGACATTAGCTCCCAACAAAGAAACTTACAATTTCTTTGCAAGAATAATGAATATGGTGAGTCAGAAAATATTCCCTGGGAGGAGTATCAATAAAAAAGTGTAACTGGGACCTTCTTGTAATTGTGAAAACAGTATTTGATTCACATGGCCAGAGAAACATCTGTACAATAAAAGCAACGTAAATTCACATGGAAAACTGTGCAGCTTTAACAAGTGAACAGCTGATACTAACCCAAAAAAGAGATTTTTAGTGTCCTTTTTAGGGCAAACTGATGTAGGATCACTGAAACAACCAGGCTGGCTCTAATCCGATCTTCCCCACTCCTTGCTCATGACTCAAGGTTTAAGATAAAGGCCAGGTGAGCTTTCATACAAACCTACCATCTTCTGCCACACAAGGACATGCATTTCACCTTCCTGACATCAGAAGCACCAGGCTTTCTCTGCAGTAGAAGCACTGGCCCTTCCCAGGCTTTGTTTACCACCACTGCTGTGATCTGTATTGCAGCTGCTGGAGTGTCCTCATGCATTTGCAGCACACGCTCACTCCACGAGATGTGAAATCGGTTTTCAACCAAAAAAAAAGGGTGACAGAAAGGTCAGATGGAGGTGTGCTAGTCATTCAAAACTTAGCACCCCTACAGGAAGATGGTTTTTGGTGCTAGAGGCACTCATGAATTTTTGGGGTTTTCCTGAGCTTGGAAAATCAAGGTGAAACTACATCATTCTAGGCAGTGTTACTCTGCTATCCTAAGCAACATTAATTAAGCCACATCTCCCAGTAAGAACATGCTTTCTCAGCAGAACACAGATCTTTCAGGGCAGAAAAGTTTCTATGTGAGACAAAAATTTGCAAGGTGACATATGACAGCCTTGCTCATTTAAATCACTGGAGGAACCTTGTAAGAAATTATTTTAACACAGTCTGGAAAGATACAGAAGGAAACACACAGGGGTACTTTGATCATAACCCTTCACAAGAAAGAAAGAGGTATTTTACTTTATTCCTCAGCTCCTGGCTACAATTCATATCACTCACATCCCACTGGGCTTGTGTCATCAATGGGGCAGTGGGAGGCCTGGGAATCAGCCCTGGGGCTCCAAGTAACAACAGAAACTGTCTTTCTTTTAAACAGTACTATATTTTTCTACTCATGTAACGATTTTGTCTGAAAAGTTAAGCCAGTAATTTCTCCTTCCTTCTTCCGTAAAATTGTCTCTGAAATAAAAATCACAACACACCTTAATCCTTTAATCTGTCAGTGAGTCAGACTACTGATCTATCAGAAATATATCAAAGGTGCATTATTAATATGTTTTCCAGAGATTAACAATAAACTACTTTATTTGCCACAGTGAGCTCATACATGCTATAAGAGGAAGTCAGCACTTGATTAAAAATATTTCATAGAATCATTGAATCATCAGGTTTGGAAGAGACCTTCAAGGTCATCTAGTTCAACTGTTAACCCAGTACCACCACAATCCCCTCTAAACCACATCCCCAAGTGCTGCTTGGGGCACATATCCAGATGCCTCTAACACTTGCAGAGATGGTGACTCCATCATCTCCCCGGGCAACTTATTCTAATGTCTAACACCTCTTGCAGTGAATTTTTTTTTTTTTTTTACTGTCTAATCTGAACCTTCTTGATGCAATTTAAGGACATTTCCTCTCATCAAACCTCCTTCCAGGTAGTTGTAGAGTGAAGGGCTAAAAACTCCTTTGGGACTTCTAATGCCATCACAAAAAGAGCAAACTTTAATGTGTTCTTTTGCAGAACAATAAGCAACTTACTGAAGTTAGTGTCTTTGACTTATGACAAATACTGTACCATATACAAAAAGATGTGCCATAGGATTTGAGAATTTGATATTTTTTCCTTTCTAATAAAAAATCCTAAGAGTACTGACAGAAATAGTTACTTTCTTTTGTCCAGTATATAGAACACCCAAATTAAAGAAACCCAAAACCTACCCACCCCCCACCAAAAAAAAAACCCACCTCACTAAAAAAACCCCTTAGACTTCAAGGTATTCCCTATTTTTTGATCACCAGTGTCTCAACCAAAAATTACAGAAACACCACATTCTGCCATGGATGCATTACAATTCTTAGTAGCCCCGACAATTTAAAATAAGGAATCATAACTCAAATACATACATGCCTTGCAAATAATTTCCATTCCATTTCCATCTGTTCATCTATGGAAAACCACAAAAATATCCTTTCTCTCACAATCAAAACGAAAAAGACACATCCTCTTTCTACATCCTGCCCCTGTGGGATACCACAACTTCTGTGAAATCAGGAGACCTTGCTCACAGCCCAGGAACAGTGCATGCTCCTTCAGTCTGAAGGGTGAAGATGTGGAGGTGTGTCAGCAGCAACCTAAAAAAATATCTTTCAAGTTTTCATAAAAGGAAATGGAATAAAACGATGTGGAAAACCAGTGACTGAGCCCAGTCTATGGCGCGGTGACCTCTCCTGCTTACAAGGCTGCTCTTCATACACCACTACAGTCAGCAGTGCAGTCTACTCCTCACCGTGGCCAGCCAAGGAAAATTCTTCCACTCTCCTGAGAGCCACCGAGACTCCTCTCACAGCTTGTAAAGCATTTTCTCACATACTTGGTGTTTGTAAAGAGGTCGAACTGACCATTATATCCTGAGGACAATGTTGTATCACGTGAACTAAAGACGGCCATGCTAAAAAACCCAACATAATTCCCCATCTTCTCTGGCCCCAGCTAGGGAGCTCTGGGTGGCCATAGAGTGATGGGGAAGAAAATGTGAACATGATGGCTCAGGAAAGGGCTTGTGAGTACAAATATGAAATGAAAGAAGGAAAAGCACAACTTCCTACTTCAGAAGGCTGCAGAAGGACACTAAAAAGTCATGATATAGTTGGCATGAAGGCTTCCAAGTATAAATGTAACATGACTTGCTAAATCTTATTTAGGAGCACAAATTATTTACACATTTAATGAAAAATAAAATACAATGCAACACATTTTTAACCCTAATTAGAGAGAGTTTTTACTTTACCAGGTGATATTTAACGTTTCTATTCTAGTCTCAATCAAGTATTTGGGTAACTAGAGCCACACAGCAGCAAGATGACTTCTTTCTTTCAAATTCTGGAGGCATTTGGTATCTGTTTGTGCACCTACACCAACAGCACTGGCAGCAGATTCCTGTGGGGTAGGCAGGTGGTGGGCACTGCTTCCCAAATCAGCACGGCCAACATAGACAAGGCCAAATGTTTCCCATCCTGTTGCTGTTGTGGTGCTGAGCCCCTCCAAGGTGGGCTGCCAGGTGGGGTGGACTGTGCCAAACTGTGTGGGCTCACTGTCCTCCGGAGATGACAGCAAGCTGGACAAGTTTATTGGGACACCAGTGGCAGGCTGCAGAGTGACCAGTGGACATCTTGGGGAGAAGCTCCACAAGATGGCAGAGCAGATCCAGCTAACCCTAGAATGCAAGGTTTCTGTCCCCAAATGCCCCCCTGCACTAGCTGTGATTGCCCCTTCCCTTCTGTGAGGCTCTGCCAGCTCAAAAAGCAACAGAAACCCTTTTCTGTTCCTTCCCCACTGCCCTCTGGTCTTCTACCAGAAGAGTGAAGAACACGGGGCTTGCTGACATTAATACCACAACGCCACCGCAGCACTGCAGCTGCGCAGGCTACAGCGGATGACTTCAGTCACCTCATTAATTTCCTTTACAGCCTCCCTTGGGCATCCACCCTCTCTTGTCTGGGGTCCTCCACGGGCTGCAGGTGGATGTCTGCTTCACTATGGACCTCCATGGGCTGCAGGGAGACATCTGTCTCACCGTCGTCTGCACCACAGGCTGCAGGGGAATCTCAGTTCTGGTGCCTGTACCACCTCCCCCCCTCTCCTTCTGCATCGACCTTGGTGCCTGCAGAGCTGCTTGTCTCACATATTGTCACTCCTCTCTTCTCCAGCTGCAATTGCTCCCGTGCAGTAACTTCTTTGCCTTCTTAAATAGATATCTCAGAGGTGTTACCACCATCGCTGAAGGGCTCAGCCTTGGCCAGCAGCAAGTCCATCATGGAGCTGGCTGGCATTGGCTCCACTGGACATGAGGGAAGCTTCTGGCAGCTTCTCACAGAAGCCACCCTTGTAGCCCCTCTGGCCCCCCAGTCTCCCACCATTGCTACCAAAAGCTTGCCACACAAACTCAATACATTTTTGTAGAGGATAATTCTGGGGTTTCTTTGAATTGACTTTCCAATTTCTTCTGGCAAAATGCATGTTTTTACTTCCCCCCAGCCCCAACACGTAAGTAAATAGGCTGCCAAGTTTAATTCCCACACTTTTTTTTTCCAATGGACTCTTTTGCCTGGGCTGATTTGCCTGACTTTTCAGCCAACAATGTATTAAGCTTTTCTTTCTGGCATCTTAGCAAGTGAAACAGCAGCTAACAAAACAGTGTCTTCTGCTAAACATCTACATTTTCATTAAGTGCAGACATAAGTTGTTCATTCCTATACAAATTTTTGCTGGCATTGACATAGCAAAAGTGATGAACTATGCCCACAATGCTACTATTCAGATGTGACAAACATTAAACACATTTGTACATCACTATTTTCCAACTTAAAATGACGTACAACATCAAGAAAATGCATAGGTGGATATATTTCTCTCTTTTCTGTTATCAGAAATCATGTTAGTAATTTGTCAAAGATAAGTTTTACCAGTAAGAATGGAATCACTTCACAGTTGTAAGCAGACACCTTACCATATCTTTCTTTTTCATTGTTTTCATGTTTTTCACCTCAAACCATTTTAGCATGGGAAATACATTAAAAAAAAAGATAGAAAGAAATTATGCCAAAAAAAGGGCGAGTGGCTGCCAGCTGGAAGCAGTGTGTAGGCATTAAATAACCATCCTGTTACAGAGGGCACAGATCCAGGGAAGACCAAAAATGAAGACCATTATACTGTAATCAAGAATGAATCCCACTGGCAACTAACAGCAGGGAGACAGTACATCTGCTAATTCTGTTTACCAACACTTCTTCATAAAAGGACCTGGAAAATTTGTCTGCTTGGATGACGAGCTTTAATAAAATCAATTACGGATGGCATATATTCGATTCTGCAAATGCCGAGCAGGAAATACCTACCACCTCAAAGGCTTTTCCACCCTCCCTAATGGAGGGCACGTGGACTCCAGCAAGTTGATGTTTATAGAAAAGCAGCAAGTCATAGAATGGTTTGGCCTGGAAGGGACCTTAGGATCACCTAGTTCCAATCTCCCTGGCAAGGCAGGGACACCTTCCACTAGATTACGTGCATCAAAGCCCAATCCAGCCTTGTCTTCCCAGCACTTCCACGGATGGGGCATCCACAGCTTCTGTGGCAACCTGTTTCAACAACCCTCACAGTAAAGAATTTCTTCCTAATCTCTAAACCCACCATCTTTCAGTTTAAAGCCATTCCCCCTTGTCCTGTCACTACACGCTGTTTTTAAAAAGTCCCTCTCCAGGTTTCTTGTAGGCACCCTTCAGGTACTGGAAGGCTGCTCTAAGATCTCCCTTTCCCTCCCTTCCCCAGGCTGAACAACCTCAATGCTCTCAGCCTGTTTTCACAGGAGAGGTGCTCCAGCCCTCTGATCATCTTCATGGACATCCTCTGGACTTGCTTCAACAGGACTGTGTCCTTCCAATGTTGAGGGCCCAGAGCTGGACTCAGCACTCCAGGTGGAGTCATAAAAGAAAAAGTCATAGAAGGTGGAATCTCACTTGCCTCAACCTGCTGGCCATGCTGCTTTTGTTGCAGCCCAGGACACACTCGGCTTTCTGGGCTGTAGGTACACATTTCTGGCTCATGTCCAGCCTCTGATCTACCAGCACTCCCAAATCCTTCTCCGCAGGGCTGCTCTCCGTCTGTTCATCCCCAGTCTGTATTGATACAGAGGGACTGCCTTGACTCGGGTACAGGACCTTGCACTTGGCCTTGTTGAACTTCATGCAGTTCACAAGGGCCCACTTCTTGAGCTTGTCCAGGTGCCTCTGGATAGCATCCCTTCCCTCCAGCATGTCAACCACACCACACAGCTTGGTGTCATCAGCAAACTTGCTGAGGGTACGCTCGATCCCGCTGTGACTAACAAAGATGTTAAACAGCGCCAGTCCCACTACTGACCCCAAGGAATGCCACTTGCCACTCGTCTCCATTTGGGCATTGAGCCACTGACTGCAACACTTTGAGTGCGACCATCCAGACAACTCCTTAACCACCAACTAATCCATCCATCAAATCCACATCTCTCTATTTTAGAGACAAGAATGTTGTGTGGGACAGTATCAAATGCTTTGTACAAGTCAACACATATAAATTGTGAGCAATTTATGCTCACAAAAGATAGCTGTAGAGCACCGATAATTTCTGACAGGTGACAGCCTCAGCCTGGAGCTGACTGTGAGGCTGAAGTCAGTGGGCTGAAAGAGGACAGAGATGCCACTGGTGGGTGATGGTGCTCCTGGTGGGGTGGTCTCACCACATCTGGCAATGCAGTGCAGCCTTGGCTGCCCCTGTCCCGGCAAGAAAGGCAGAAGACTCAGGTTATTGAGAAGTATTTTAGACCAACTTTTGCTAAAGGAGAAGCACGTTTATCTATACCAGGTTACCATTTGTCCAATCTGTTAAAAAAAGAGTTCATATCCACTGTAATTCATAGCAATGCTTTACCGCTCCTACTGTCAGGAAACGTTCACTAGTATCTGATACAAAACCACCCTAATGTAATTCAGAAAACTGCTTTGTCTTGATCTCAATGAACACAAGGAATAGCTGCAGGACACTGGCTTTATAGCACATTTTTTATTCACCTGAAGATTTCTATTTCCCTACAGCAATTCCTTTTTAAGACCATCTTCTGGACGCTCTTCAATTTCTCGGAAGTCCTAAAACAGAACAATTTTTAACTTAGGCTTTTTCAGTAAAACCAGAAAAGACCATGCCAGTGCCTTACTAAGTTCTCATCTGAATAAGGCGGCGCATGAGAATTACAGAATAGTTTCATGTCTCTGGCTCCTGCATCTTTTGTTTACCTTGAAATGCTGGATCCCAGAAAACACTTGTGCTAAAACATTAAAAAAAAAACAAATTGGAGGAGATACAGAGGAAATCATCATGTAACACTGTGGACCATCACCTCTCTAATACACCACACTTTTAATGTTACAAGCATCAGCATTCAGCCAAGTATATTGTAATACTAAGACTCAGTGACCTGAATTAACAGCAAGTCCTGCTCACAGCTGAGCAGTAATATGCATTACCAGATTGCTCAGAATGAAAAATCATGTAACGAGAAAAACCACAGGACATCATAGCTTCATGGAATGGTTGGGACTGGAAGGGAAATTAAAGAGCATCTAGTCCCAATCACCCTGCCATGAGCAGGGACACCTTCCACTACACCACGTTGTTCACATACAGAAAAGGGCTCTCTCTAGAAAGAGCATAAGTCAGGGAAAAACAGTGTCGAACTGAAGTGACAAGCAAAGACACTTTAGAAAAAATTGATAAAATAAACAGAAGATTACCAGAACCTAGCTAGTATTAGACAACATCGTAATGAACAACACAATCAGCAAGGGGAAGAAACAGCCTCAGCAGAAAAAGCTTCTTTATCTTGCAACAGGTGTTTGATCCAGTCACTAAAGATGTGATAAACACAGTCCTTTGTTCTCAGTAAAAAAACAAAACAAAAAAAAGGAAAAAAATAGAGGATAGAATGATTAAGGATAGGAAGCTGAAGAGAGGAATAAAATAGCTGGTTTTCTTAGTGAAATGAGACATTGAGTAAGGTTGCACAGCATCCATGCTGAGACAATACTTGAGAATAACAAAGAAGGGTTAAGAGTAAAGTAGTAAATTTTTCAAGGAACATTAATGAGAGCAGGTAAGAAATATGACCTCAAGGGGATACAGAAGGACTCTATAATGCTAAAAGATTCAGGACTGGTAAAACCATAGATCCTTACAACAGGATACTCTGGATGACAAGGATGTAACTGGATTTAAAAAGAAAAACTCAAATTGCCAAAGTAATTACAACAACAACAATAATAAAATAAAAATTATGTATTTATAGAAGAGAGATCTATCAAAGGTTATTAAAAACATATATGGCAGCAATGTCTGTTGGTAAGCTGAAGTATGTCAGAACTTGGGAGGACACTCAAGGGGAAGCACCTTTTAGCCTGTCCCCAGTTTGTACTGGCTTCCCCAGACAGGCTGGATGGTGCTCATGTCTCAAGAAGGGCCTAATGCAGAAAGTTCTCACCTCCACATATGACACAGGATCATTTGCACAGATACCAAGGAATTTAAATGTTTCAAAATGTCGCATTTCCAATGATACAGGAAAGCCTCTTTTATTAATGAGACATTTTTGTAGTTCACATTTTTCTCCCATTTTCTTTTCCAGGTCAAATGTTCCCATTCCTTTAAAGCCTGACTGGATACACAGAGATTATACTCAGCAGATTTTAGCCCAAACCTCAAAAATGCTTATATTAACAGAAGCACATTTAAGTTCTATGAATGTCTCAACATCTTGAAGCTAGCATTACACATTGCTTTTAGCAGAGGTCCACAAAAATAGTTTCAACAATATAAAAGTTTAAAAGAGGCTTATTAGAACAAATATCAGGGTTCTGTATACTAAATATATCATCAGAGAAAAGAAATCCATGAGCCAAAAGGAAATTATTTCATTAACAATGAGCATTAGATATTATTGCTTTCATACATCCCAACAGGACAGAGGCAAAACAAACATAAGAGATCATACCATTTGCCTCTTTTTTTTTTTAAATAGGATTTCATGTGACAAGAATTGGGGGGAAAATGGTTACTTTCTACAATATAAATCTTGAAAATAAGAGTGAAGAGATGGAGAAGGAAAGACATGGAGAAGGAAAGATATGCCCCATGAACCAAAAAAATTATTGCAGGCATCAAGAAAGAAATAATTTTTTAAAATTATTAAGCTCTTCCTAATCTGCAGATGTAGCAAAATTTTCACTTAAGAAAATAAACACTCGCTAGCTAATGCATGTTTTATTTCAACATACTGCTCAGTTACAGCTTAGACTATCTGCTTGATGAATTCCAGTGATACAATTCCCTTTTGCTGAAGTTAAAGGGAGAGAAGCTGTATCCAACAGCTGAAATGTCCCTGATATAATCCAGTTACATCAAGTACACTGGCTAGCAAAAAAGGAAAAGAAACCTCCTGCTGACCTCTGAATTAAAAAAGAGAAAATATATGATTCATCATACAGTACACATTTCAAATTTCTTTCGTTTTGACCATTTTTTAAGTTAGATGATGAATCTCAAAAACCACAGGACTGACTTTTAAGAAAAAAGTTCCTCATAGCACCAATGTCTAAACGTCTGTTGTGTCCCCTTGACCTACCACATTTGTGGTGGCACTGCAACACAAACCTGTTGAATGGTGAGAAAACAGCTAGAAGTTTGAGTTGTGGGCTAATTTTGCTTTCTTATCAGTCTTCTGCATAGTGTTGACTGACTTGGAATCTCTCCCTTCATCTCTCAGGGCTGAAATGCAAAAGGAGCTGCAGAGCAGAGAAGAAATACTGCTTCTGTATGTGGCTTCCCTGCTGCTGCAACTGAGATGGTTTCTGCTCTGCTGCCCCTATCTAATTTCCCTAGTTAAAATCTTCCCCCTGCTGAACAGTTCTAATGCTTTTCTGGAAAATTACTAATACTTCGCATTATTCATAGCACTGCCATTCTGAATGGCAGACACAAAATGGAACATATTGACTCCACTTTTCAGTTTGACAAGACTATCACCGTACTGACAACACCAAGTATTAAAAACCTCCTAAAATTACAAGGTTCAGAGGCATAAATAATGTTCCTATTTTCATTTTTTCCTTTTTTTTTTTACTTTTAAAATCTTCAGTCATCTGCTGAAGTTCTTTTCTACAACTATGAAAAACAAAACCATATATAACTACCTACACAGAAACCCAGAATCTCTCAATGCCTTCATCTCAGGTGCTATGGCTTCAAAAAGCTCAGCAAGCAAAAAGATCAAGTATAAAATCATGAAGGTTAATAAATCTGCTAGGAAGAGGAAAAAAAGTGTAAAATAGGCTTTTTTCCCCTCCCCTTTCTGTTTATCAAAGACATAATCTCTTTGGATTCCATTCTGAAGAAATTTAAATTTTTTTTTTCCCTTCAGCCACTGATGAACACTTTCATTTTCTTTTTTCTTTTCAAAGAGAAAAGAAAAATTAATTTTGAAGAAAATAATAATCTCATTTAACAATCTATCTTCACCATGGAAAGTTTCCTATTTGCCACCAGTTAGTGGATTTTTCCCCAAGAAAAAGGAAATTACTCTTGACAAGCTCAGTTATGAATAGTGGCTGGCTTTGCTTGGATCAGAGTTCATAGGAAAAAGCTGTGTTCAAGGTAACATGACTAAACTGTGTTTCAGTAATTCACTGAGCAGTGGCCAGCTTTGCTGAAACAATGGCAGTCCGTTTTCCAGAGTCTGGAACAACAAACATTCAGCTTAACACCCATTGTTGGGGTTTTCGGACTGTTTGGTTTTGATTTTATGTAAAGCAACTATATTTACAAGGGATAGAGGAGCTTTGAAAACTCTAGCAAACAAGAAAAAAAAAAAGCAATGCTTAGAACAATAGTAAAAAAAAATGAACACTACTTTTACTTCAAAGGAGAATTTCACTACCTTGTTACATAGGGAATATATTTTCTCAGCTGACAGAGCAGGGCTACTGCTTATCCTGAAAAATGGAGTTGCCTTTTCATTCAAGACATGCACTCACCATCCCTGTGATAACTCACAACCATGTAATACCATCAGCAAACTAGTGAGGGACATGTATGTTTTTGAAAAAGGTAATTCAACTTCCAATAGCCATCTTAAGGCAAAAACCAATAGCACATTTGAAATAGCTGATGCCTGTTTCTTGGGGAGTTTTTTTTTCCCCCACATTTCTTTCTTTAAATAATGTAGAATTACAAGGAAGACAATAAAAAATTATTTCCTGGCAGCAGTACTCTTCCTTACTTGACTATAAGGAAAAAATGGTGAAATGCCCTGAACCCCCAACTCAGTGACAACAAATACAGTTTATCACATTCTGTTCCCTCACATTTTCTCCTGGCAACATTATCTCACCAAGTTATGAAAAACCGCTTTTATTTTTTCTTTTGAATTTGATTAAAATCCACCACAAAAAGGCTGAAGGAATCAGCTTTCTGAAGGACTCCCTCTGACCATCAGTATCCCTCTGCTGTCTGGGGTTATTTCTAGTTGGTTGCCAGTTCACTAAGGTGCCAAGATGCCTTAGAGCATGTGGTTTGAATCCATCCTTGTTTCAAGGAACAAAAGCCATTAGTCCTCCCATTGTACTAAGCAGCAAAACTTGCCAACTCTTGGTTGCAGTTGCTTATCTATCTGGCAAAGAAGCCAATCTGTCACCTCGTTGTCTGAAGCCCCTCATCCTTTCGCAGCTCTTCAGGAAAAAAGGACAAGGGAGGACACCTAAAACCAGTCTGGAGCCTCCACACTAAAACTGTTACTCTAACAGAAGCTACCGGTATGCTGAGATTCTCTCAACACAATCCACTCTTGCAAAGAAAGTCTTTAAGAAAAAGGAAAAAGAAAAGCAACTGTAGCAATACCTTTTATGCCAAGAGGGAAAATCTGATTTCTGGAATATCTGACACCTGAAGAGCACTCCTGAGGGAAAGCACAGCAGCCGCTTGCCAGGCAGGGCCAAGCAACCAGAGAGAACATTACATTCCATCTGCCAACACAAACCTATGGCATTTGGTTGTTTTTGGAGAAACACAAACACCCATCTCTACATCACAGGAGCATGAAGCACTGAAGCAAACAAAGCAAGAACAGACAGACAGAAACTGATTTTTAGGCAGACCATTCCCCAGTTCAGATCTGTTCATTCTGTAATGAGACAGAAACAAAACCTAAATTTGCACCTCTGTCCTTCATCTTCACTGCTGTACTAAGGGTTCTCTCCCTGCTGGGTGGGCTGGCTGGGAAGAACCTCCCACCTGCCCAGTGGGACAAGCAGCCCAGTTGTGTCCACAGGATAGTCTGACATCCCATATGTCCCCTGGCTCCATGGGCATGAGCCTTGGTGCTGACCAGAAAGGAGAAAGCACACAGTGCTCCAGCAGGTCCTGGGGTCCCTGTGAGCTGGGACCAGGATGAGGCAAAGGATTTTACTCTTTAGGGTATAATAAACCTTAAAAACGTCAGAATAACTAGGATAAACTAAGTCTTGAATATGTCTGGGCATTGATGTTCCTTTTTTCCACAAAATGCCACCTCTGTTTCCACACGGTTTCAACATAAACTACTTCAGTCTTAAAAATACAGCATTCACAAGTGTGACCCAGCCATGCTGCAGTCAACAGAAGCGTCCACACCACCACCAAAAAATTGCATGACAGGAAAATATTTTGTTGTCAGCAAACACCTAAGGCCCGACAGCCTTGGATGCTTGTATAAAGACATGTCTATCCCTCACCACGTCAGCCACGCACCATGGGCGGGCAGTTCTCCTAATTCTACCGCCCTGCACTCTCCTCACCATGCACCAGCTTCAGCTTTGCTTTAGCTAGGAAGTTTTAGAGATCAGGATCTCTGCTTATTTCACTTTGCTGGCAGCTCTGTCAGCCAGAAAACTTAGGTATAAACCACAAAAAGGAAAGAGGAAGAAGAATGACAGACAAGGAATAAAATGGGCTAATAAATTCAGTTTTATTTTCATGGGTTGTCAGTTCCTGCAGGTTTTGACACCTACAGAGTGAAGTGAGTATCTGACTGCTTGAAATTGAAATTACATTATCGTGCCACAGCCTGAACACATTCAATATGCTGGCAGTAAGAGAAGGGCTGTCTCTCTCTGCCCTTCCTCTGTCAGGAGGAGTAAAAGGTTCTGCAGTTTCCTTCCCCATCCTACTGCCAATAAAAGAGTTTTAATCTAAGGTGGTTAAAGCATAACACAAGGAAGAGAAAACAGGCCTACTCCTAGCAAGGAGTGTACTTAGGAGGTTTTATAGTATGGTTTTCCAGGGACAGCTACCATGATTTCATTAGACAAGTCTTCAAAATAATTGAAGACTTCGACATAATTTCCAAAAGTCTGACTCCAGCTTCTAAATGCACACACACACATTATCGTATTTTCAAGACAGGCTATTTGCTGCCCCATTCTCTGTTATTTATGCCATGTATAAACTGTAACTTTAAAAATATTAATTTAAATTTTGTACTAACAGAAATTGAAAGCATTCTTTTTTTCTGGATGATAAAACATTCCAGTCCTAAGAATCATTGTATTCCAACTTAAGACAAACAAAATATCAATCAATAATTAGTTTTACTTGATGACTATTGAACACTGCTTTCAGGTTCATAATGCCCAAAATGCTAGACTGTGCACTGAAGATAACATTCATATCACACACAGATCCTCTTGTTTTCATTCACCTGAAATAGTTATTTGTCAGCTAATTATCTTGTTATGTCAAGGGATGTTATGTCATCCCTTATTGGGAATCATGTAGTGTTATCTCCTTAGAGGTGTCTTCCTGTTACTTTTACATTTACAAAGTACATGAGAACTGAAAACGAAAATACTCAACTCGAGGCTTGCAAAAATTATCAAACACCTGAAACTCACCCACACTGAAACTACTGTAAATCAAAACAAAGAGACTTCTCATTTCTGAAAAGCATGCACTGAAACAAATGTTTAAACCCACTATTTTAAGGACTTTTACATCTTCTATTCTGGTATGTTTACTATGACAGTGCAAAATTGTGGATGTAGTTCATACTTTAAATGCATTTGTATCTTAGCTTTTAAAGATAAATTTGAGAAGAGTCATAACAGTGTACTATTTACAATGCAAAATTGTGGATGTAGTTCATACTTTAAATGCATTTGTATCTTAGCTTTTAAAGATAAATTTGAGAAGAGTCATAACAGTGTTAACAATTAATAGCTTCAGCATCAGTTTGGAACTTACAAAAATGAATTTGATTGGCTCAGATGTAAGATGACAAAGTCTTAGCCACTGTGGCATATACCCAAGAACACTCAACTGCTTTAGAGGCAAGAAACACATTCAGCTGGAGATGTCTATAATTGTAACTATCTTATATAAATCACCTAGTAGTAGAATTCACTAGTAAGCATGTAATGATAAAGTTTGCTTTTGAGTCACCCAGAGCAGAACCCAATTTCAGAAAATCAGTACTGGCAATGAGGAACGTTTACCATACACACAGGACCTCTTTCTGGGTACCCCTGAGGCTGTAGATGTGTACTGATCAGGTATTTTCTGATGAAGAGGTGTTGCTTTGGTAATTAACAGCCCTATTATAAGAGCTACATAGCTGCACATCTAAAAATAGAGTAGAGTAGAATACTCCAGTTCTAAGGGACCTACAAGGATCATTTAGTCCAACTGCCTGACCTATTCAGGGCTGACCGAAAGTTGAAGTGTGCTGTTAGGGGCATTGTTAAAATCGCTCTTAAACGCTGACACGCCTTCGCCATCCACCACCTCTCCAAGAAGCCTGTTCTTGACCACTCCCTCTGGGAAGAAATGTTTCCTAAAGTATTTCCTTTCTGGATACATATAAACTTATTCACAACAGTGACCAGCAAGGACTTCCACAGCTTAATTACATGTTGTCTGAAACACCGCACCTTTCTGGTTTTTACTGGATCTGGCAATTACCTATTCCAGCTGTGACCTTCCATTAGTCTTACACTGAAACAGCCCACAAGCAATCATCCTTGAGGCCACTTTTTCATGCCTCCTGAAAATCTGTCTTCTCCTGTCTTTTCCCTTGTTTACTTCTTCCTCATTTGAAGAGATCATTTAGTCCTCATTCCTCATGTCATTTCCATAATATGGAAATTATTTCATCATTGTTCCTACCCATTTGTGAGTATTTTCCGGTTCTTCCAATCCCATTTAGGGAATCGGAGGTCACAAATGTCAAATGGAAGTAGTCAAGTGCAGACACACTGGAGATTTATACACAATGAAGTTCTCTGTATTGCTCTCTGCTGCTTTTGGTTTGCCTTTTTTGACTGCTACTGAGAACCAAGTGGATGCTACGGTAGAACCACCCAACACACACAGAAGATCTCACTCCTAACCCAGCAAAAGGCTTATGAGAGTCCATCAGTTTCTAAGTGAAATAAGGATTATCCCCCGCAAACTGCTTTCCCCCCTTCACTGAAGGCAAGGCTGGCTTTTATCCCTGGGCTGCACAAGAATGCTCTTTTCTGTTCTTGTTCAATGATCCAAAAATGTATCTCCTTAAAATATAACACAGACATACCCTTTTCTCTTATACAGTTTATATGGCCTTAAAAAGCTGGCATCAATATATTAGAATCTTTGTTCTGTGGCTGGGATTTTCCACTCTACAAACAGCATCCTCCTATAGAGAAGCTAGTGAAAACTAGTTCCCAAGCTACAACACATAAAACCCAAAAAGGATCACAAAAGAAAGTATCAAGAGCTGTCCTGTATTCACGCTCAGATAGGCACAAACAAAAAACTTGGCAAAATCAACCATAAAAATGAAGATTCATCATTTTAAACTTAATACAGCAAGGCCCTTTAATAAAAGATCATAAGCTCTTATGAATACAAATGTCTTAAAAAGCACTACCGAGACACAGTATATGGTAAGACCCTGTAATAAAACTACATTTAAATAAGATTTTGGAGACTTAGTGCTTGGACCTCTACTGCTACTTAGTTTCCAGTTTCCTGTGCAGTCCCTTAAAATTTGCAACAGACAGAAATTTTCAGACCACTACAACACTGCAAGAAAAAACCCCTCACCTTTTTGCATTCTAAAGCAATATATTGTTGTTATCCTGTATCCTGTCTCCACAAAAAGGAGAATGGAAATACAGAATGGTATCATTAAAATAAAAGCATGGTAATAATCTTATATTTGCTATTAATATAAGTAGGTATTATGAATTACATGGAAGTTTTTAGTGCTGCAATCTTAACCAAAGCTATATTGCTTATTTACTATGTGCAATTGACTCAGACTACTGAATGAAAACAGATTAGGAAGGCACATTTTCTTGGTCTTGTATAAATGCGTAACGCTGCAATGTTTGGAATGCAAACTCCACAGGGGAACATTAAAAAAAATATTGCTTTGTAAATTAAAGTCACTGAAAAGTAAATGTCAGCCATGAAAATATTTCCTTTACTATTACGTTTTATAAGTTGTTTAATCAGTCCCTCCTCCAGCTGAGGTCTGAATTACCATTAACTTTGTGGTTCAATAAATTATTAATATAAAATGGGAGAATCTAAGGGGAAAAACGGTGCTTTAGAGTGCACACAATAGATGAAGAGCTGCAAAAATGGGCCAGAAATTTCACTGTGAAGAGGTAATGCAGTAAAAGGGAACAGCTGGAGACTATTAAAAGCACTCATTAGAGGGAAGAAGCAGCAAATTGTTCTAATTGGGTCAGCTGACAGGTGGCTGTGGGCAGCCCTGTCCGAGCCGCAGGGATTGGTGCTACTGTGTGATCCCCAAACCACATCTACAGCTGCAAAGCTGCACTGCAGCACATCCAGTGACCAGTTCAAACCACCTCCACCAGTATATAACACAGGCAGTAAAATAACTACTGTGTGCATTGGGGTTCGTCAGGGAAAACACAGAGTGCATAAAATGTTTAGCCTCTTAACTACAGCTCGGAACCCAGTAAGTGAAAATGTTCTTCTTAATTTCTGTATTCAGTTCCCTAATATCTGCACTGCACAGACAAAGGCAAATAATTTTAACCTCTGCATGCCTCAGATTTTCAGTCTAAACAATGTTAACCAAGTTATCAGAGCCTCCCCAAAATTTCCCAGGTTCAATCAACAGACACTTGTAGCCCCTCTTATGAGGTCCTCAACAGGAAAATCAGAGTCATGAACCCTCTACGCCCTCACCGCACCAATCTGCGGGCAGGCAGCTCTCTCCCTGCCTTTTAACACACCCATGAGAGTGACAACATGAAGGCGTGGGCTCCATACTGTGGTCTCTCCTGGAGGCCACGGCTCTGGCAACTGAAAAGCTTCAAAAAACTTCGCTGAAGCCATGAAGGAGAAAGCTCAATGATGACAACTGATGACAACTACTGATGACAATTCATAATATAATTACCCGTGGTATTATGCAGATAAACACACGAAATAAGACAGCCAGCTGCTGTCCAAAAAACAGTGCAATTGGTAAAAGAATATTTTAAATTGTAGATATAAATTTGAGGATATAAATAACAAAACTGGTTAAATATATTTAGTGAATATTCTTATATTAATGAAAACCATGGAAGTCATAAAAGGAAATTCTCAAGATTCAGGAATAAAAAAAGTTGCTCTATGAAGTTTACCCTTTCAGCTTTCTCTATAATTTTGTTTGAAATTTATGAAATAACCTAAAAACCATTAGTTTAAATATTTAGCCATAAAAGCTAATGTTGCAAAAGGAACGTTTTTTTCCCTATTATAAGAAATTGGATTTGAAAGTTCCCTGACATCACTTGAATTTTACTCCCCTCCTTTGCAGTAATCCCAATACACTTCTAACAATTATTTTAACATTTCATTTAAAAGACAAAAGGACAGATGCTCCTTTATGGGATCACTTGCATGAGTAATCTTCAACATAAATGAGGCTGAATATTGTTAGAATATTTTTAATTTTTACTGAGAAAAGCGTATTTATTTTCAGAGATGAAGTTGAAAGACTATGCAGAGCCACACAGAGATGCCATGCAAACTTAATTGCTAATTACAAGGAAAATCTGGAACATTCTATAGGAAGGTGAAAAGTTCTTATCTTACAGAATGATTTTTTAAATTCAAAGTGTCTCATTTCTGATATATTAGCTCAGAGATCTTTTACTCGAGTGAGCTAGGAGCCATGATATTCGTGCACCTAACAGATCACAATCCCATGTAACCCCATTCCCTGCAGTTCAGCCAGCAACACACAGCCCATGCTGCTTCACACACTCATTCAGCCTTAGCAGTCTTAGATCCAAGTTTTACCAAGTATTAAGAAAAGATGAAAACCCTAGACATGCCTTTTTTTATATTTGATGTCTCACACGAAGTTGTAATAAATACTAGATAATTACCAACAAGCCTTCTGGAAGGAACAATTTTAATACAAAGCTTAAAATATTAATAGTAGTCCCTCTTCATCAGGGGTGCTTCCTACCTTCTGTACTTCCAAGCCCTGAATTAAATCGCATCTCACGCATATTTTTCTTTTGCTTGGTACCTGCAGCACTCACAGCTGCACTGATAAGGGTTTGCTTGCTTTATTGAAGCATATTTACTCTAAGAACTCTAGTTCAACCTGGAACACATTCACTACAATGAATTTAAATTAACTTTTGTGAATTTATCTCATCTTACAGGACCATAATGTAGGGTTGACAATCACATCAGTGTGCTTGAGACTTGACTCAAGGTGCTCACCATTAATTACTTCTCTGCCATACTCCACACTACCACGCTGTCACTATTTGTTTTGGGAAGCTTGGAAGTGATTTCTTCAGGTGACTAACAGTAACTCCAGCAGAGAAAGTGCCAGGTCAGGGCAAGGAGCTGGTGGATCTGGGTAAAAAGTCTCACATTGCAGCAGCTGCCTCTACCGTATCTGACTCAGGAATAAAATGCTTGTTTTCTATCCTGACTTTCAATTAAATTTTGGTAAACGCAGACATTTACTGAAACATTTAGAACAATTTATCTGACTCCTGAATGAATGGTTGCGTTTCCTGGAACAGAGTCAAAGCCTGAAGCTCTATTCAGGGAAAATTTCAAATGATCAGTGGACGGCGGAAATTTCTGTCTCGATTTCTGACCTTTGCAATGACAGCAGTTCAGATTTTCAATGTTAAAAAAACAGCATGCAAGGTACTACAAGACTTCAAGATAGTTTGGGTTTTTCCAACTCCCTTTTTTTCTTAAGGATCAGAATTGAGGGGAAGGAATCCTTCCATCAAGGGCATCACAACCCGGAGTTCATCAGACACAAAACCTGATCTTTAAATGCTTTCCCTCCCTTAAGAGCCTGCTTCCTAGAATGGCTGAGCTCCCACACCTTCACACTGCAGTTTGAGGGAATAAGGATGCTGCCCTCACCTTTTCAAGGGCAAAGGCCAGTGTTGGCAGCTGTTGATGAAGATGCCAGAATGGCCTGGAAAGGTTCCCAGTTGCCCACACAACCTTCCAAGAAAACCAAGAAGCCAAGAATATCATGGTTGATAAAAGCACAATTAGCCTCTAAGACACAGTTTCCAAAGATACAGACCTTTTGCCTGCAAACCCGACTCTTCTGGTAAAACAGAGAAGTTATATTTACAGCTTCTCCAGTCCATTTTAAGTCTGTAACTGCTATCAACACAAGGCTTCTCAAGTACTCCAGAAATGAGCTCAGTGTCATGGATCAATTCATGGATCAATACGCAGTTATGTATTTTCCTAGCTGTTGATGTGAGGCATGATGGAAGAAGAAAAATAAAAACTCATATCCTCCCCCTGCCTTCATATATCTGCTCATGGTCAAGCACACATCCCAAACAACTTACATTTGATATTGTGATCAATGTTGAAACTATTTAATATGCTAAATCTAAGCTCATACTTTAATAGTCCCACATAAAAAAGAGTAATGTTTCATGGTGAGTTTTGAATTTAAAAAAATATTAGGGAAGAACTGCAGAAGTTATGAGACCTGCAGTTAGGCCAGCCATCAGTCCTGTGCTAAAGTGGCATACTGGCTTATGCTCCGAGGTAAAATCAGCTGCTTACTTTCTTCACAGGTAGATCAGACAATCGATTTTGCAGATTTCTGAAGCTATGATTCCAAAATCTCCAATACGTGAACTTTAAGAAATATGCCAGCAGATTTTCTTGCACAACTGAGGAAAAGATTCAAATGCAGGCATGCAGTATATGATGTGGTTGGACAGCTCAAGCATTAAAAATGCTGAACATTCAGAATGCATGGCTTTTGTGAAAATTAGTTTCACTGGCAAGAGGCCTATATGTTACTGTCACTCGCTCTGAGGAGTGCAAGTGATGGCCAAAGTCTGCCAAGGAGGGATGGAAAACAGGTTCAAGAAGTGTCTCCAGGATTCTAACACTGACTTACCAACAGAGAACATCAAAACGAAAATGCAAAAATAGTTTTTATTAAGGATGCTAATGGTGCCTCAGATCAACAAACTGCCTTTTGAACAAAATGATTACTGACCTCAGTCAGACACTTTTTATTTCTTTCTCATTATAGCTTTTGTACTGATCTATGTATGCATGGATATCTGCATATGCATATAAATAACTACCTTCTTAAAGAACATACCAATGCCAATGAAAATGCATTTTAGTTTTTAAACCAACACAACATGAATTCGATCTATTTGTTTCTGTTCTGCTTGAAGTAAAATCTCACTGGCTATAAATATCATGTCTTAAGCTGCACAGTCAGTACTGAAATAATACCAGGTTTTAGAGAGTCAGTCATAAGAGGTGCCAATCACTTCACTTCAAATGAGAAGGCACTCAAAGTAATGTACAGACTCTACCACTCACTTTTAACATTTCCAAAAAAGAAAATGTAGTAACGTTAAAAAAATAAAGTTGCAGTAAAACCCCCCACCCATCATTCATTTCCTCAACCCTCCTGTCCCATTCAGAGATGATGAAGCAGAAGTCCATGCACCCACTACATGCAAAGCCTTCCAGCTCTGCACACCAGGAGGTCAAGACCCACTCAGCTAACATAGGGACCTCTCTGGGATCTCTAGGCATACAGCAAATAAGAAACCCTTTGCAGTTCATATCTGTATAGCAGATGCCATTAAATTTAAGGCTATTAGACAGTTACACTGATACCTTCCCCTTCAATTACTCATAATTTATAAGCTTGTCTGTTCACAGGGCTCTGCATGACAAACAACAGAAGTAAGGACAAAAGAAATCAAAACAGCCCTGTAACACGGAGAAAAACCCAGCCCTCCCTGGATTCATCTAACTTCAGCTAGGGCTGAAAGGTGTTGTGTGGCAGTTGTTCAGAGCTGCTCTCCGTGGCTCATCACGTATCTTATACTCTACTGCCTCAACCAAAACATCACAAAAACACCCTCTCTTTCTCCTCCAAAAGCCACAGACGTCTCTTGTTTTGACATTATGTCTGGCCTGCAACATCTCATAGCAGGCCATCAAGCTGTCCTGTCACTGCTGTTTCATGAATCCTCTGCAGGTTCAAGTATGGCTGAAGGCTGAGTCCAATCAAACTGGATCTCCATCAGAGAGAGGGCAAGAAGTAATTCCCCCATTTTGCCTTTCTTAAGAGGTATCTGTATACATGCACAGAGATCAACAAGAAACAAACCAATCACCTCCCTAGTTTCTGTGTTTCTTATTTAGCATTCATTGAACACCTACTGCCATGGGACCTTGGTATGCAACAAAAGCTGGCAGGTATTATGACAGTTCAGCAGTTGTACAAATTTAAAACTTACTATGAATAGCTTATTCAGCATTATTGCCATCATCTTAACCCAAAAAAGACAAAAGGCAACAAAACCAAAGCAAGAACTGAGATTAGAGCCCTGGTATAAAGAACATTGTAAACAACTTAGCAGCAAGAACATTAGATACTTGGGCTCACTGAATTGCTCTGTTTCTTAATTTTCCTCTGAGGCTCCACAGTTACAGACATAGTCTGAACCTAAAAATCTGTGTGAATATTCACAGTGATAAATATAGGCAGAATTATAAATTACTATACAGGGCAAATCCAGCTCAGTGAAAGGACCATAATTCAACGGTGGCAATCTGGAACTTGCTGTCAGCTTATTCAAGATCAAACTGAATTCACTGGCAACACTCTACACAGTAAAGCTGAGCAAACTAAGGACCAGGCAAGAATGACAGAGGAAAAACAAAAGATGGAAGACGTGTCTGTCTCCCACTACTCAAGCATCCAGTTTGAATAACAGCATTACATAACAACGAGGGCAAATTGGTAATCAAAACCTTTTATTTAAACATACCAGGTATCTTTCCTCCTGCCTCATGTTGGGGGTACGGATCATGTGATTCTGTTCTCCTCTCCAGTCTCCAAAACGTCGAAAAAAGTAATTGGATAGGAATCGGCTGACAGGATCTCTAATAATATTGATGTACACCGGCTGGTCTCCTCCAAACCTGGTGGGAAGAAAAATGGGTGAATCTCATCACTAGGTTCCACACAGACATGTATTATTATCTCTCATCTGAATGCTTTCAAATTACTTCCTACAGAAATTCAGAGCTTTTACAAGGTGAGGAGTGAAACTGAGAATCTTACAACTAGTTTCTAAACCTTTGTAAATGCATGTAAGATCTCTTTATGGCGAACAGTGTATATGGAATCACATTAAGCTATATGCGTAATACAAACATTTTGGTCGAAAACCATTTTTTACGCTGTATAAAGAGTTTTGCTTCTTGAGTTCTCTCCTTGCTTTTTTCAGATGAAGAACCGTCCACAGATGAATCAGAGAACGAGCATTTCTTCTTCTCAACACATTTCCCATCTGGGCAGTCATGTCAGAGCAAGCACCACCCAGCAGTCACTGCCGTAAGGCAGCCCTGGATCACCTTCGCCTGTGCAAAGGATTTTCAGCTTTTTTCCTAAAGCTTCCTCTGGATGAACTGACAGATATGCATGGTATTTCCAACTTTATATTTGCTGGAACTTGTGCAGATCCTCGTCCCCTCACCCCCAGCCTGCACCACCAGCTGGATTTGAGGTTATTTCGTGGTTATGCAATACCTTATCCCTGTACTGCACATCATGAACTTTTTTTTTTTTTAAAAGTCAATATGAAAATTCTTGCTTCAAAAAAGAAATTAAGTATTAATCTTCAGTACATGCAAGTCCAAAAAAAAGGAAAGGGTAAAACCAGCTGTGACCAGGCTTGCACATGAGCAAAATATAGCATAGGTACAATTTAGAGATGAGAAGATAAACCAGAGCAACTTCATCACCTTGACTTTACCCTCTTGTATGTCTCCTCCCAGTGCTTAATGACAAACATCTTCAGTTCAGTAGGTGGGATACCAAAAGAGGAAAGGAGGAAAAAGAAGGTTGGGGAGGTTTGTGATTACACTGTATTTTCAGAATGTTAAAATACTGGCTACATATTTTAGATCAACACACAGCACCAGGAGAGCAGGCCTAACTGGAAGAAAAAATGGGAAGCTGCTTACAGTATTCCATGGTTAAAATTAAAAAACTGGCATTCATAGAACAGACTTATGGACTACAAATTCTGTGAGACAAAGAATAAAATAAAACCTTCCTGGACTGGGAAGTTCATAGGATAAATTCAACTTGGAATTTTCCTTATCTAAGAACATGGATTATGCTTCTCCCTTCTGTTTCCCCAATTTAGGTGAACAATTCTCTCTTAAGCACTAGCTTATGCTTTATTTTTGGGGGCTTGAGGACATAGCCATATTTAAGTATTTAAATGCTATTCTGATGATTTTCTGAGTCACAATTTATATAATTTTTTTTAAAATGCAAAATACTAGATTAAAAGACAGAAAACTGAAGACGCCCTTTAAATTAAAAAATCCCTCTCAGTTTCTCCTCATTTTTCAAGTCAATGAATAATTGAATTTGTATAATAAAAGATCAGGGCTTTTCCTAAATATTAAAGAGGCAGCAAAATTGTTTAAAATTATGAATTCTAGTAAAAGATGAGAAAAATCTCATAAGAGTTTAAACCTGATTTTCATTCTGCATGATTCCCCAGACCCCTAAACACAGTCTGCAAAGGCTAGTCTCGTCAGTAACTATGCATATCAGTAATTTCATTGACCTCAGTGTTGCAGGATCACTGCCATAATTTGAAATTGCATAGACAGCATAAAATTTTAAAACAATCCACTTAAAAAGGCAGATGCTTCTTGCTTCCTGATTAGTGCACAACCCAGTTTGGACATGGACGTGCAAGTGAAATATCCTGAATTTAGTATCCTGAATTCTTCTCTAAGCTTATCTTTGCTGCTTTTTATCTTTATACAGAAATAAAACCTACATTAAAAAAAAAAGGCATTCCTGCAAATACCACAGGACAATGTGGGCATAAAGCTTGAACAATATTTACTCAAATGGTAAGCTTTTAGTGGATGCCTTGGCCTGGTAGTTTTGAACTAAACTTTTCAAGTGAAATTGCTGGAAACAATAGATTGCATCTAAATTACTGAACACATTATCTTCCTGCTGCTTGATGCAGATGGCAATAATCTAAAGACAGAAGGGAGTGGAGGAGAGCAGAGAAAAGGGGAAGCAATAGAGACAGTAAGAAGGGATGACAGCATCAAGTCGTCTTAAGATAAAGACAAAAATATCACAAGATTCATAGAAGCAAGAGAGCAGGGATGTCCTGCCCCAGGTTTTGTAGAGGATGTTAAACCTAAATGCTCATCAGAAGAGCTAAAAATCAAAGCCAGACAGCTATTAGCTGTCTTAATAGAAATTTTCAACACGTATTTTCTTTTCTGAAGTAAAAGGAGGGGTGAGATTGCATAACCAACCCACCAAAGTCCCAGAGCCCATCCTTTTGCTGGTAAGGTCATGTCTCTGAACATGAGAACAGTAAATTTAGGACCAAAAGCCCTGAGAAAAGAGGCTCACACAAGCTCATTCATTCCAAGAGGACAGCTGAGATGGGAGGTCATTCTTTCACAAATGCTACAGAGGAACTCCCCTTTCTGAAATGGAGAACTGTGTGTGCTCCCCACCTCCCCAGACACAGCACAGCTCGAATTTCTGATTTTCTGCACAATGTAGCCAGTTGCTATACACCCAGATGTGGGTTGGTCTACCAGGCAACAAGCAAGGAATTATTAGAAAAATCGAATCTGTTCTGGTCCTTATTCAAATGTGCATTTTTTTTTTAAACATGGTTTATAATACTTCAGATTCCAACCATTTGTTTCCATGGACTCTACTCAGAGTCTTTCATGGAAGCTAAGCAGCACTCACATAGCATAAAAAATCCTAACAGTTAAAAAAAAGAAAAATCAATTACCTTAAGCTACTTAGAGAAGAAAAGGGCAAATCAATGCTCCACTTGTTCAAGTATGTTCTGCATATTTTTTGATACCTATCAATCACAACATATTAAATGCTCTCCCGAGTGAAACTTTTCAGATTAACAACACCCACATAAAGTGCTCTTGCAAAAAAATAGATACATGCTCTCATTATACATCACATCACCTTATTTGCACTCAAAAAACTATTGTGAAGGATTCAAAATGGGACACATTTTCTAGGCTTGAGCATCAGACTTACCTTCTCTGGATGGGATCATGATTGGATCCCACATGAGGAAGTTGCACAAATATTCTCACCTCTAGCAGCACATCAGTGCAACTGGGAAGAGTGGGTCAGGACACCACCACTCCAGCAGACCACTGCAAATGGATACACCAACTCCTACAATGCTCTTCCTGTACTGTATGTCTCCTGATTTATTTTATATATACTAGTAAATCCTATTAGTTCTAACTGATCTGTTGTTGAAGGGATATTTTTGGAGTCCTCATCAAAAAAACCTATTTGCAACCTTCAATCAATGATACTTAGCTTCATTAATAATATATTCCCCTATGTCTTTTTTAATAAAAGCAAAACTTCACTGAGAAGTATGTGAGCTTGCCCCTTCACACTTCTAATGAATTCCAGTTTTATTATTTACATGAGCAAAATCTTCATTTAAAACCATTTACAAACCACTTGCAAGTTAGGGGAAAAAAATCAACCAAAATTATTTGCTTGGCTTTCAAAATGGAGGCCCTCTTAGCTCCTATTATTTTTCATTTCACTTCAGGAGGCTGCTGCCTTTGCATTTAATACAAAACTCTACACACAAGCAGAAGATTGTTTCTTCATCCTTGCAGGCAAAGCACAACTCCTCAAGGAAAAGATGACTCCCAACCTACTCTGTGTAAGAATTTTGTCTGCCTCTTACTCTTTTAACATTCACTTAAACAAAAGGGGTGGTAGCTAGAAATTCAGTATAATGGAAACAAACAAGAACCAACAGCCACCTAATAGTAATAGGGGCAGGCATATTGTGTCCTTCTTCTAAAGGAAGGACAATTTCCTTTTACAGTGCCATACAACTGAGAATCACACGCTAAGAGTGAAATTGCTCAGCAATCTTTACTCATCAATTATGTTAGAACTCCATTACCTGCCCTGCAGCACAGCTTCACGGGGAGGTTGTGTAAAAGCACTAACATAGAACTTTCACCATTTTAGGACTTAAATAAGATGCAGTTACTTCAACATTTATCTTCTGAAAAAGGTATTTGAAAATGAAGTTTTCATAACATCTTGAATTAGCATGAGCTTGTGGCAAAGCAATCCCCTGCACACAAGTCACCAGGCACCTATGGGATGCTCCAAGGATCCTCCTCAAGGATGAGCTGCAAAGAGGAGTGGGCTGAGCTATTGCCTGCCTGGGACTACATGGTATTGCCAGCCTCCATAATCAAGGAGTTTATCTTCTGGCTTTTGTCTGTAGTGCCTCTCTTGTAGCCTTCATCCCTATGCTGTGGTTTGTTTTCAACCTTTTCTTTAGAACTGGGAGAGCTGATAGAGGGCATTTCTCCACTGATGCACCTACGTCACCTATAGGTTATTTCAGTCATAATAGTACTGGCATAGCTGAACTGCTACAAGGACCACATAGAGCAGACTTCAGTTAGAAACTTTGACTTCGTGAAGCCTTTTTCCTTTCTTGCAGAATACTACCTAGGCTGCCTCTCCCCAGCAAGCTGAACTAAAAGTTATGCCAGTCTGCTTTTTTATTGCTCTCTAGTTTATCCCAGACACAAAACAAGCAATGCAGAGAGGTGTTATAACTATCATTCCTGGAAGCATTAAAAAACCATAGAGATGCAGCACTCAGGGACATGGTTTAGTGGTGGACTTAGTAGTGCAGGTTAACAGTTGGACTTGATGACCCTAGCAGTCTTTTCCAACCTTAATGGATCTATGATTCTATGACATAAGTGTTTTCATTTCAAAACTGCATCTGTGGCTGGCCTGGCCTTCAACAGGAGGTGTGTGCAGGGATACAAAATGCCCAGTGGTATAACGTTAACAGTAAAATAGTGCACACTGGCAACACCCCTCATCAATCACCCTTTCTGGACCTAAGACTTCAACAGTAGAAATCTCAGCTTCTGAAGTGATGTGTCTGGGTCACGTCACTGTAAAATTACAACTGAGTCCTCTAGGAACTGTTTAGTAAGCTGCCTCAGACCAATGAATGGCTAAAAGATAAGACTGTAAAGCCTTGTATTTCTCTATTTCACTATCCTGTAAATCTACCAGAATGTTTTAGGCTGTATTTTGTCAGTCATTCATGCATGCAAAACAATGAGGGCCTTTTTTTTACCCTATACTTTTCAGTCTCCTGAGGATATCAAAGTAGTTCAATATATAAACAAACAATGAACAGCACCAACATGGATAAGTATCCTGGATGGGTCCCAAGTAAAGGAAATACTAATTCTTTTCATTTACGTAATGCAAAGTTACAGCTGGAAACAAGTAAGAGAGTAAACACTAACTCTCCACAAAAGACTAACAGCAGCTAAACTCTGCATTAATTAAAATCATCTAATTCCAGATAGCCTGTATTTAAGACTTTCTTCCAAAGGTCTGGCCCAGGATCTCTCTGGACCTCTGATTAATGCTGCACTGTAATTCAGAGATGCAAATGTTGCGCATTATGTAGGAGAACAGAAAAACTAATTACAAAATATTACAATAAATTTCCTGCAAATAGTAGAATAGCTGATGCAGCTCTTTGGAAAGTATTAAATCAGCAAACATGATAGGTAGAAGAGATATATTTTCAAAATCGAATGGGACCACATATTTGGCTGAGATAGTTACATTTGCATAAAATCTCGGGGCTCGACTTCTTAGGAAAGGCATTATGCAAAGGATGCTGCAATGCACTCAGCACTGCATATTCAGCCTCCCGTATGAATACATTTATCAAGGGCAGTATGGGTGACTCCAGCTGTCCTGTGGAAACGGCTGTTGCAGAGAGCAACTCAGTGTTAGCAGTGTCCATATGGAAACTGACATAGAGTAAACAGCGTGTAACAAAAAATAACTCACTGTAACTTGGCAGTATATATCACGTATACAAACTATAGAACATTAAAATCAACATAAGTAAAACTTATAACATGGCTGCCCTGTCACAGATGTGAAAGTGTCCCATCAAAGAGGGACTCTGGACATCATTCTGCTTGAGGCTTTGAATCTACACAGTTTAACATGATAATCTGTGATTCAGAAAATATGAGCAAACTGCAAACTGATAATATTTTCAGAAAACAAAGCTGCAAAAGGAGAGAATAACGAAGGGAGTGGTTTGCTGGTAAGGAGTCACTTGAGCCACCAGGCAAGACATAAAATATTTTGCACTGCAGTATGGCAAATGAAACCCAAAGCACCTAGAACCTGAAGCAGAGCATATTCACAGGGAAGGAGTAGTTCTGGCAAGGACGTACATACTTCCACATTTTACCAGAAGTATGGGAGACCTTACAGGCCAGAATAATCCTAGTTTCTCTTTGTCTAGGAAGCAGGAGGAGAGAGGAGCAAAGACCCGACACAGCACTCACGTGACCATTCATGGAGTCCATTTTCAGCAAAACATGAACAAAGTTCAATGCAGCATCACAAGAATGATGAAAAAAATAAAAAGCCTTCATCTTGAAAAGAGAATGAGAAGGAAAAAATACCGAGAAGGCTAAGAGTTGACTGCACGACAGCATGTAAGAAATGACACATGAAAGTCTATACAAGGGAAAAATTTGATGAGTTTTTACATAGCGGACAAATGCACTGTGAGATCCAAGGAAAAAGAGTAAATTGGACTTCTCAGAAAAATTAGGAGGAAAAATAACTCAATTTACTGTCTGAGAGAACAATTCACTATTGAAAGAATTTATCAAGTGCAGCTTCTCCACTACTGCTGATTTAGAGTCAAGACTTCCATCTCCTTTCTGAAAGATGGAAGTTTTAGGTTAAACTCTATTTATCAAGGATAAAAAAGACTCAAAATGACTGGGAACTGTCACCATCCATCTTTATGCCTGAAGGCAGGATCAGCTATGCAACTGCAACTACCAGATTCAAAATCCTGAACCATAATCTATTCTGTTGCTTTGCCGTCCTTGTTGTTCAAACCTTTTCCTAAATGTCTCATCTGGAACTCAATACAAGTCCACCACCTGCGTTATCATTACTCATAAGAACTGCATAGTCCCTTTATCTCTGCAGAAACTTTTAAATAAAAAAACCCAGAATTGTTATGACAGTCCCCTCTTTCCCTGTCTTCTCGATTTGTTTTTCTTTTCATGTGATTTTAGGTAAATTTTTTAAATCTCTGATTATTATTCTTCTTATTTTCTTTTGGACTCCTCTGGATTAATCATCATCCTTCTTAAATCAAGTTACTCCCAAACTGGTAATCTGCAGTGTCAGTGTGAGCATGGAAGCTGAACAACAGTAGAAACAGGATAATTGAGGAGTTATGCCTAATCCCACCTTCAGTAACTAGATTTCAAGCAACAATCTCTATTCTGAGAATATCATGTTACCAGCTGAATGGAAGATAAAAAGTCCACTATTCAAAGAACACAGGAAAACTAGGGAAATAAATTCTAAATTAAATAATCTTAAAATCTGTGGAAAAATTCACCATAAAGCAATGCTTTAAAAAAACCCAAAACAACAACAAAAAACCCTGCTTAGATCATACAGAGGTCAAACTGCACATTAGATTTGTGCTTAGCCTTCCATCAAGTCACAGTTAAAAAGCATCATTACACACTCACATAATTTAAAAAATGTAGTATAAAAAAGGAAAAAAAAGATGTAGGAGGGATTACAGCACCATGTGGCCATTCATGAAATGTGTACTTTACAAGGCAGACCTCACATGATGTTAGAAAGTGTTTCATGATGTGTTAGCAAGAAGTACAGATTATAATGAACACACATAAAGACACAGTGTTAAGGTCATGCACATAAGGCGAGCTGACAGTTCCCTACTTTTAAGAGCTTACCCAGAAGGTAATTTTCTTTTTTTGTTACCATATTTTTAATGACATTTCCCTAAGTATGTATGGTTTTTTTTTTTTTTCTTAAAGGAGAAAAAAATCTCACAACATAAAACTACTTTAGTAGATAATCTTAGGCTGCCATCATTGTTTCAAGATGCTGATTCAAGGAGGCATTCAAAGAGCCCAATCCCTCCCACAGCTGAGCTGCATAGAGTCAGTGCAAGCTGACTCAACTATTGCTCTTTGTACAAAGTAAACCTGAGTTTGCATTCAAAGGGTCATGGACATTCAGCATCTTGTTATGCCAGCTCCACACATCTGCCCAGCACACTCTTTTCAAATGCTAGTGGAGCATGGTTAACACACATAAAAGGCATGTTCTGTAAAACATGAACATGCTGTGTGGCCTTACTTGCTCCAGAGAAAAGAAGAAACAATAATTCTCAAATTACTAAAAAATCTGAGTGTTGTGACAAAAATCTCATGACTCTGTCTTAAGACAATGAAAACAGCATCACTGAATCCCTCTGGTTTTACTGACCTACAGTCAGTCTATAAAAAAAAGTGAAACTCTATTACCAAATCAATGGACTAAAGATATACATACGTAGGTTAAGTCATTGCAAAGCAAGATGTTTATTTGCAAAAAAAAAAAAAAACGTAAATGTGTCATCCAAACCTTCCAAATGATCAAGAAGCTAGCATGCAAGGCTTCCAAACACAAGCTGCCAGCACAGAGCATGCTTCAGCTTTCAAACATGCAGCTTATTCACCATGACGAAGTTAATTCACCGAGATTTACCTCCTTTTTTTTTGTTAGCTATAGACACATTTTGCAAGAACAGGAGAACAGTGAAACATCAAAGTACTGTACTAAAATGCAATTTTTGGAGCCGCTTCTGCATGAGATAAAACACAGAACCAATGACTAACAAAAAATCCCAGCAACATTCAAAAATCAAAGTTAGTTTTGGGCTTATCCAGACTGAATTTCTCCTTGCCCATCCCTGCCTTCATACAGCATGTGATTTATTGCTACCCAGAAGTCAGAATTCAGGTCAGAGTTGAAGGAAAATGGCCAAACTGACCAGCACTGCTGCATGTGACACTGTCTGTCACTACAGCAGCTCAATTTATTCATTTTTAGTAGTTTGTGTTGGCCATTGTATCTGTGCAAAAAAGTAAATAAAAAAAGATTTTCAGTAATGCTGATGCAGACTGTCTACCAAAAAAGGCTTTTTTTCAAGAAAAACAAGAACTTTACACATTAACTCCGTTAAGGAAAAACAGAAAACTGGAAATATTTCTTATGTTGATTCTAGGGACCAAAGGCAAACTCCTTCCAAAGCAGAAGATCCAATAGATCTTTCTCTCCTCCCCGAAACCCGTCACCCCATACCTCCCACACTGAGCAAGGACACAGCAGAGCTGGGGCTGGCATCCAAGCAGGGCACAGGGAGGTGACTGCTGGCTGTGGCCCAGCAGAAAGTCCACCAGCTCTGTTTTGCATGGCTTTCCCTTCAGCAGATGTACCTACAGCAGTGTGGTTGTCTCAGAGTCTTCTACTGACCTTCTCTATGTGGTTTGAAAGTAGCCAACATGCTCAGAAATTATTTGATTGGAGAGGGGAGGGGACGGAAAGACAGGCAGAACACCTGGAACTGCTGCATGGCTCTTTTTTCTTTAGAAACTTACGCCAAAAGTGAAGTGTTGTCCCCTCCCCTCAAGCACATGCACAGATATGCTAAATACACATCCTAGATATTAAAGTGCAGCTGAAAGGAAGAAGAGGGCAGCAGCCTGACAGCACAGAAAGGATGACTCCTGACACAGTAATGCTGGGTGATAATTCATCCCGGCTCCGAACAAATACGATACACAGAACTGAATGATAAGGGCTAATTAAACTGTAAAATTAAATAGAATTGGTGCTTTATCTCTGCATCTCCTTAGCCCACCATAGGAAAATTTGAAGGAGTTAATTCTTCAGCGGCCTATAACTACTGCAGAAAGTAAAGAATTCACAGCTCCAGTGAGACATGAAAAAGCCTGTTTCACTTTCTGGGTGGTTGTTCTAATGCTTCTCCCTCCTCTGACTTCACCTGGACCTGATCAGCCAGCTTTTAAACAAGCAAAACTCACCAGTCACTGACAGAGGTATGTCATTAGGTTTTTACACACTCGCCTACAACATTCACTTACCCCAACACAGGCCAAGCTTCCTGCTCTGCTTGAACTGGGGTCCATAAGTGCGTGCTTGGAAGATAAGAGTTTGATGTTGGAGAGAGACATGCTGCCTTCCCGTGACCAAAGCAGGAGTTGTACAATTCGCCATATCCCTGACTCATCCTTACCCAAAACCATGGCCTTGTCACCCTCCTCTGCATTCCTGCAAATATTTGTCCCACTTCTCTCAAATCTGTGACATTTGGAGCACACACCAAGTGTCTTGAGTCACTGCCCAAGGACTGTTACAGGTAATTCAGCAGAAGATTACTGAGAAATCAAGTAGGGCTTTTCCACAAACTTGAAGCTTCTTCCTGCTTCATTTTTTCTCAGACTAAATAGATGACAACAGATAAAGCACAGTGAACAAATTGCAGCTATTCTGAAACAGCCTTTTATCTCTCTGCAGGTTATTCTGCTTCTTCACAGCTTCTGCATTCCAACACTGTACTGCCTGGAACTGCCAAGCAACACCAAGAATCTCAGCAAATATATCAACACATAAATCTTTACCTGCTTAGAGACATTACTTAATATTTGCTCCCGATTACACGTTCGATATTTTTCCCAGCAACATCAGCATATAAACTTCAAATCAGAAAAAGACAATAAAAACCCCAAAACCACAAAAAACCAGCACCACCTTCTACAAAAGAAACAGTCCTGAAATGGACTGGATGGAGTAGCCCCCCTCCAGAAGCACAGGGTTATCTCCTAAAGCCAGCCCTAACCGCACTGGATAGACTGGGAACAGAAGGTGCAAAACCTTTTGAATAAAAGCTTTTTCTGTGACAAGGGCTATGTAGAAATTCACTAATTTGAAAGAAGAACAAGAAGGTTTTTTATCTTCTGTTTGAAGCTGGAATTAATTAGAGTTATGTGTGTAAAAATTCACGTAAGGTTAGCTTTCATGTGTCCTTTTAAGGTTTTTCTTTTTGTCTGCCTCTTTGCACCACTTTGGATTGAGAAAAGATAGCATTGAATCAAAAGATAAAGATTCAGGAGAGTAATAGGGGATTCATTTACTCCGCTGAACCAACAGGCACTCTTAAAAAACTGTTCAAAAATGAGGGGAAAACAGCCTTGGCAAGCATTCAGGTCAGGATGAGATTTTCAAGGTTTTAGAACTTTGTTCAGCAAGACTAATGGTGCTTCAGAAACATGCATGTACTCAAACTCACCACTGAAGGCTTAGCTCCCTTCCACTGGAGATTTATGCTGGAAAGAAGATACAACCTTTTTTTTTTGTTTTCACTTGGAAACAATCATAAGTAAATGCTGTGATACTTTTCTGAATAATCAGAGAGCTTTAAGTGCCTACAAGTTTATAAGCGGATACAGGATACAAAGGCAGAAAATTCAGCTGATTTGTCATTGCTGCTATTCACATCAACAGCAATGTGATGTGACGTTAAAAATGTTAACATCTGACCCCCATTCTTCTAGTCTGAGGAGTTTTGCATGACATTCTGCCAGTTGAGCAGGCAGAAAAGCTGGGGCAAACTGGAAGAACAGTATTCCATAGACAATCTGAGTCCAGCTAACCACTAGAGATAGGAAGGATTCTATAAATGAATAGCTTAAAGAAATCAAGCAAAACTGGAGCAATTTCACAATAATGTAATATTTATAATGTGTATTTAAATCACATCCAGAAATTTCTGTAAATGCAATGCTTGACAATCCGTTTCCTAATGAAATTATTTAAAAAAAAAATCACCCTAGAATTAAATAATCGAGAAAATATAAAACACGCTACTTCACTGTTAGGTATACCACTGCTAATAAATTTTGAAACTAGGGACTAAAACTTCCAAAACCACTTAATTTATCAGAAAACACTACAAAATCCTACACCACTACTACGCAATGTTGATGCAATTCAGTGCTGTCTGATTTAGAAAACTCATCAGCCTTTTCACTACTCTACATCTAATAGTTAATTCAAGCATACTCTCAATAAAACAAAATATATGTTTTTCAGGTTTGCAAGAAAGAGCCAAAACAGAAGCTACAAATAATTTTATACACCTTATGTGACTGTTCTGTCACAAATTGGTATTGTAAGAAAAAGGTAAATACATTGTAGATACATCATGTATACACTACAGAAGGAACAGAATACCTGTGTGGCAAGGATGTACCATAGGTATAGAAAATGGGGTCTATAGGGAAGAGCAAGAGGTTAAGACTGTTGATCTTTTCCTCGCCTACTTAATGCTGAGTACCATCTCTGAAAAATCAGTCTAATCAGAAAACATCCCTTTGACCCTCAGGTCAGGTGGATACTTGTTTGATCTTGCCATTTGGAAGAGAAAAGAGATCATTTACCAAAGGTGTGAAGTCCTAATGATTTTTATTTTTTAAAGGTAATCCATTAGAAACGGAACTTTCATGGAATCAAAAGAGAAAACACAGATCAAAATTTTGTTTAACTCTTCTTGTTTCTATGTAAAAAATCATGCCCAGAGTTAAATTCTGTATCAAGTGAATTTTCAATTGCTCAAGATATTTTATTTTCTAAGAAAACAAAACTAAGCACATCCCTCCCCCAATTTCAACATTTCTTGCTACGCTGTCTACTGACACCCGAAACCATGCACTCACATTACCATGTAACCAAAATGCTGAGTATTTAGGCAAGCTCTTGCAAAGAACTGCAGTATATTCATAATTCCACAGAATTTTTAAAAATCTAAATTCAAGGAATCCAATCTGGTGGCACAGATAGCATGGTTCCTGAATATCATTTCCAGATTAAATTCACAGCCTGGGCAATAACCATCTGCAGTCAGCTTTAACCTCTGTATCCTGGCTAAATGCTAACTGGCATCACTCATTCAAGTCCTTCCAAAAATTCCTTAGAAGTTTCATCCAAATTAAATTTTCTTCACATTCTGTGCTATAAATGTCTCTAGAGTCTTACTGCATACTTTTAAATATCTGCCAGAAGAAACTGCACTCCCGTGATACAGAGCATAATCTGTTTGCATGGTTTAAAAATAATTCCATAGCCTGTGGAATGGGGAATATTTTGTCAGAACAAAATCAAATTGGTTAAATTGGTGAAGAGTCATTCCAGGCACAAAATTAATGAGCTCAGTGCAGTTTTCAACCTCCTATTAGTATCTGGCTATACAGAAATGAAACGTTAACAGAAGTGTCCTGCCACTTTAAAAACACAAGTGCTCAGTTTAAAGACCTAAGTTACCATCTCTTGCATGTTGATTGGAAACACTGTAAATCACAATCATCTCAGGAGGCAAAAGCATATAATAGCATCCTGGCTTTTCACAAACATACTGTACATAATTATGCTACAGAAAAGTGAGTGTGAGGAAAAAACCCCAACAACTTCTGAATGTGAATTCTAGTGCCAGAAGGAAGGGAAAAAAAGTGCATTGTATTGTTTATGAGTAGAAGAGGGAAAATGTTTTACGTATTACAATTAATAGAAATCAATGAAAAATATTTTTGACCAAAAAAATGCCTTACCTTGAAAAGTTGAGGAAATGAACATGTCTAGTGAATAAATAGGGCTGCTCAGCAGTACTTATGTTTTTAATCAATTCCATCTAAAAAGAATTAACAAATCAAATTTTCCACGTTACATCAACGCACAATGTGAGACAAACATAAAACTTTCAAAAAACATATGATGATATAATTTTCAAGTCTGAATTGCTCAGGACCTCCTTCCCCACTATCCCTCCCAAACACTGTCATCAAGATAGCATGATAAATACTTTATGTCTAAGCAAGAACGGTTGAGCTGCAGACACCATTCTGCTACCATGGAGCTTATGTACTTCCAAAATACTTCCAGAACTAGGTATCAGTTTAAGCAAAGGCATAAACTAAAGGAAAAATTTAAACTCCTTCTAAATCTGCAAGAGCTTTCCAAATGGCAGCTGCCCTCTGAAGACACTAGCTCTATTCACCCCAATGCCAAAAATGTAAAATGTCTGAAAGTGTAACAGAAAGTGGGAGCTGAGCCAGTGGCCATTTTCATGTAACAATAAATGCTGCCAACACAGCCAAGACATCAATTGATTTGCTTGTTTAAATATAGAAATCAGGCCCTGCCATTCCTTTTCCTATTACAACAAATTAGGAGTAAAAATTAAATGGGCACTTTCAGAAAGATGATTCTAAATTCTAGTTCAGGCCCATTCACATAATGTTAATTTTTAAAAAATCAAATAAATAATTTGAATTTTCAGATCCTTAAAATGGAATAATATAAACAACAACATGGAAATTATAATCTATTTTGTGTAAGCTGAGCTCTAGCTATGATTTACAAGTAATTGAAAGTGTCTAGTGAAGCATCATGCTAGAGAGTCAATGTTTCAGTTAATTTTGCTTCCTTCTTATTAATTTCCTAAGATTTATTTTCCAATTTTCTGTTCTGTGTTCAAATGCAGGCTATTTTATGGACACTGAACACAAATGCACTTGAAATGACAGGTTTATTGATTTTACAAGCAGGGTAGTAGAAAGCAATTCACACACTGGGAAAAAAAAGAGGTAAGTCTGTGAACCATACGTTCTGGTTTGAATCATATTAATTTATGTACTAAATTTAAACACCATTAAGGAGACATTAATTTAAAAAATGTATTTCTTAAAACTTGAATGCTACAGTTGACATAAATAAAATAAGAAAAAACATGGAGTTCAGCCTGTGGTGGGGTCAAAATAAAGTTACTGGCATGTGTGGAGTTATTAGCAGCAAAAAGAGCATGGTAAAAAATTCTGCCCATGCCATAGCAAATACCAAACCACATTTAAGAGACAGAAATTTCCAAAGTTTTTCCCCTTATATTGTCCAGTTTCAATATTTTGCCATGGTTTTTGAACTGTGTGTCACATCCTACTGCTTCTTACCCATCTCTCATTCTCCACTTTTTCCTAGAACACATACCCTTCCTCCTTCTTTCAGCCAACACAAGCTGTAGCCATTGAACTTCTAGAACTGAATAAAAAAGTGCACACACTAACATTTTCTTTATTTCCCTCTGCCTTCAACATTTTTATACACATACATGTATGAAGCAAAAAGTTCAGCTTCTCAGGATGGACCTTTTCCTGTCAAACTAGTTTGAGTACATCGAGGCATATCAGGTACAGACCTTATACATCAAAACATATTAGGTCTGAGAAAGTACAGTAAGGTGTATTATCTCTGAAAAAGGCTGTAAACCCAAAGAAATGGAACGTAACACAAGATCACCAAAAGAAAGACAATATAGAGGGAAAAGAGAAACAAGAGAATATGGAGAGAAGATGTGCAATTAAAAAAAGTTAAAAAAAAGAAATTAAAAAAAAGAGTCAGGAAGGGAATTCCATTCCTCTAGTCTTATATGGAGTCTGGACTGCTTGATTCAAGCACAAAGAGGTCTTTACACAGCTTCTTCAGTAAATATAAATGCATTGGGGAAGAAATTTATAAACCTGAAGAGCAAAGCTTGTCCAGATCAGAACTGGAAAGCCCAGGAAGCTTTGCAATACTTAGCACAAATAAATTGAGTACTGCTTGTTCATGCTCCGAAGAGACAAAGGCTTTCCTAGCAAACCCAACATGTCAGCATTTCTTTAGAACTGGTAACTCACTATATTCATTCACCTTGCAGAACCAAACAACAGGAGAGCCTGGAGCCTATGTATCAGATGTGTCAATTGGATTTCTTTTGTTTGGGTGGTTTTTTTTGTTGGTTTTCTTTTTTTTTTAACTGAGATTAGTTACAGGAGAAGCGAAATTTTCATATCTTTATGAAGCTTTGTGCTATAGTTTGCATTTTACTTGTGTCGCTCTATCTGCATGAAGTAAGGAAGAAAGATGGCACAAGGAAGTTACCAATGTGGTATAAAAACTCTATTCATGCCCCCATGGTCATCCCCTGTAATTCCATCTTGGAACAAATGGAAAAAACCTTACTAGAGTATAAATATGGAGATACAGAGATACTATTCCCATACAAAGTAATCCCACTAAATTTAAAAACAGGAAGCTGTAGTAGAATACTGCTAGATAAACTTAGCTGGGGGTATATGTGAGTGTTACAAAGCACCACATGAGCTTCCCTTGGCTTCCAGCTGTCCCCAAGGCTGGCACCAATTTCCTATCAGGAGTCAGATTCACATCACAGCACACCCACATTTCTCACTCCATTTCACCTGATGTGAGTGTCAGGGTCACATGAACCTGCTGCTGGACAAGCACAGGCACTTCAACCTCAGGAGCAAAGGGAGGCTGGAATGATGCACACAGAGCAGGACAGCATCTGGCTCCTGGCTTTTTTTTCATCTCTTGCTACCAAACTCAATCTCTCGAGCTATGATAACAACTTGCCCCAAAGCAGAAACAGAATTTTGTTTTGACTTAGAGTACCTTCATATTTAGACACTTAATGATCAACTGGACTTGTAAGCAGATGTGGATAAAGCTACAATGTGCATAAGAACAACAAGCAAAATCCATTCTTTTAAAAACCCTGCCAAAAGGGTAAGTAAGGCTCAACTGAAACAACACACAGATGTCAGGAGGGAAAAATAAATAACTGTAATGGCTCATGGCCACATGCAAATTGTGGCCATATTTCCCATGGGCCTCTCCCTCTCCCATCATGCTGTCCTGAACTAATTTCAGTCTAACAACCAAAATGTATTGCTCAGAAAGACATAGTGATCTCTCCCTCCTTCTAAGATGATGTTAAAGAAAAAAAAAAAAAACAACAAAAAGAAAAATCTCCCAGTGTCTCCCAGAAGAGTAAGTTTGGTTGGTTGGTTTTGATTGCTAGATCCTATTTGTTTGTATGTATGTTTCTTTCTATAAAATGAAACAAGAAAGAAAGAAAATAAGATGTAGAGGACCCACAGAGGAACAGTGAGCAGAGGATGAGGGCTGAAGAAAACAAGTACTTTTGGATGGAATGGATGATGAAGGAGGATGACATACAAGTACAGATGATCATGTCATCCTAAGTTTGAAAAGAAATAAAAAGGTACAAGCAACAGAAGATAAACAACCCTGGCAAACTCTGTTAGGGAACAGATGAATCAGAACGCATCCATGGTTGGAGGGAGAAGCTGTAGAAATATCTGGAGAACTCTGAAAGGAGCATGTACCTGCTAGGATTAGTGCCCATAAAGAGCAATTTCTCTCTCTCACTGCTGCCCAGAGCTCTCCTGCAGGAGCTAGGCAGCTTCAGTGAAAAACTGCTGAAAAATACACTAATTTTCTCTTGAAATTAACTAAATTGTACCATGGAGTTAATGCTGGTAAAGAAGGACCCAGAGAGAGGGAAATGCCAAGACATGAAGAGTGTGTGTGGAAGCGAACCACAGCAGTGGGTGCACTGTGCTCCCCAAGGGGAGCATCACACTGCATGGCCAGAGTCTGCAGAGATGCTAAGCCACAGCAAGCAGTTGCCAAGACCTCTGTGGTGTCATCAACACATTTGCTGTCCTTCCATTCAACCCCTCAAACACCAATCAATTTGAAAGTACAGTGTCTTTTCTAGAGTAACATCTTTCTACCACTGTGACTCCTTGCTTTATCTTTTATTCTAGTTCTTTCTCCTTAATTCATTTCCTGCACTGATTTTTAATTGGGCCCTTTAGAGAAGACCAGATCCACACAGGCAATCCTGTAAATCACAACCTGTTTTCGAAACTTAAAGCCCACCTGAGAAGGAACAGCAAGAGGCAATACTCCAGGATGAAAGGTTTTCCCTTAATCTACTGTCCTACACTACCACTGTAGGATCTCAGGTGGCCATATGGAAGAAATCAAACTGTGATTGCTCGGCATCATCTGCATACTTGTAATGGGCTGGTGCTGCATTGCAAATAATTCTCCAGCAGATGGCACCGTGAAATGACTCCAAGAGGGCTGGATGGGGCCCTCCCTGAGAGGGGAGAAATGTGGGGGATGGATTTTCTCTAACCACGGCATTGTTCCTGCACAAAAACTCAACTCTGGCCTTGGAGAGAGGGCACCTCTCCCTCTTCTGGAGGTGGCTAGTCCGGTTCCTGTGCTCAGAGCTTTTCTGAGATTTGCAGTAAATAAATTCTACTGGGAACAAAAGGAAATAAGCAGGTAACAATCCCACCCAGACAACAGCCAAAATGTTACTTTTTTTTTTTTTTTAAGATGCTGTATTTCACTGTGAGAATACGAGGTCAAAATGTATCAAAATGGTGAGGCAACTGGGATTTTCCAAGTGTGGTCTCCTGGATCACACTATGGTCTCCACTAATATTAACATGAAAAGGACAAAAAAAAAAAAAGGCTCTGCATCTATCTTTCTTGTGAGGTTTTTGCCTTCTTCCACTGCTTTCAGTCTCTACTGAAGGCATGTAGGGCTCAGGAGGTACAAGCACCTACAAGAATTTTGATATATCATTTTAATCTCATCACTCATTTCCATAAACAACTCACAACTCCCAGGAATGAGACTAGATCTTCATTTTCAGCTCTAAAAGCTTGGAACCGTTTCAAGAATTTCTTCACCTCCCCAAGATGGTATGACAAATTTTCTGTCTTTAAAAGCATTTAAGAAAAATTAGTGATGGATTTTTAGTGCGTTGCACTGGAGTTACATATAAAGTTGGCTGCACGGCTATAATGATGGGTGGTAGAAGGAAACAGTTTGAGGATAAACTACCAATTACTCTTGTATGTGACTGGTATTTGTCTATCTATAAGCATACTCATTCTTACTTCCCTGAATGCAATAAAATGGGAGTGGGGGACACAGGGCACAGGAAGACTTCATTTTGCAGCAGCTCATGTGGCATTTTAAAGCCACATCAATTAGATTAACTTCAGTATTATGTGTTATTTCCTGTATTTAATTTACTTGAAAATATTATAGCAAATGGCAAGGCACATATTAATACATCCGTTTCCAGAAATCACTCCCTTATGCCCACAGATGTTCAAAGGCTGCACTTCTAATTGCTGGCAGACACACTTAATTTGGGAAAACTTCTTAGTAGGAAGGAGACTGGAAAAGGCAATGAGAATATGAGTTCCAATTATGTGCAATCCCCACAGTCATTAAGAACACCTACATGCTTAACTTTATTTAACAACAGCAGACTGCAAAAGCTAAATATTTACAGAAAAGTCTTGGCTGGATCAGGCCTTTAACCAAACACAGGACAGACAAATGACAGAAGGAAGAGAGACATATCATCTCAAGTGAGAAGCCCATGCTCTTGCTGGAAGCCTACAGCCCAGCCCAGCTCTCTTTTTTCTTGTTCCAATGCCTGGAGCCTGAGATCATTCATTCCCTTAACTTCCTATTGCGTACACCACATTAAAGGTGGAAAAAATAATTTATTTTTTCATATTCTGCTCTTAAAAATTGAGAAGACAACTAAAAATGCCCTGAATAACAGAGTAGTTACCATCTCCAAGCATGTTTTCTGGTGATCAAAGGCACTTTTCAGCAAAACTACTCATTAAATTATGAGCCTATTGCAACTATGGAAATAAACCATAAATGAAAATAAAGAGACTCAAATTATGGCAGGGCAATCTATCGAGTAAATCATCAGCTCTGTAGCACTACTTCCAGCACATTTGTTGTCTAGTAACTTAACCACTTGAGTGCAAAGGTAATGAAGATAACTATCCTGTCAGTGTACTGGCTGCATCAAAAGTAAGTATGGGCTTCTCAGAAATCTCCACATGCTGGACTAAAGCACAGAAGACTGTGAAGAAGTGCTCTTGTATCACATTTTAACGAAGGAAAATCCAGCTACCAGAGAAACACAGAACAGAACTGAAAGGAAGAAGCTGATCATGGTGAAAGCTGGCGATTACTGATGCCTGAAAGACTTTTGGGTTTTATTGTATGTCTCATAGACACAAACAAAACCCAGACAGCCCAAAACACAAAACCAGCCACACCCACAAAAATCTGATATGCCAGCAGAAAAATTAACCAGACAGGCTCTGTAGCATGGGGTAGTTTGCCCCTTTCTGACGGGACCATATTGCAACCTTCCCAGCCTGTGTGGTGCTGCCGGTAGGATACACAGACGGATGCTGCAACAGGTGCAGAGCAGGCCTTCCCTTGGCCACAAGCAGGGGCAGTGAGGGGACACTGCCCCCCTCTGCAGCCTGTCACTGATGTGTCACACCCAACCAGCATAGCAGCTGCCTTTGGGCTGGAGTGGCAGCCCTGGCTGGCTGGTCCCCACTGCTGTCTGAACTGGACTATTGTGGAGTGTTAGGTCAGCCAGCTGCGGTGGGACCCCAATGGACACCTTGAAGGGGAGGAAGGTAGGAACTGCAGGAGCAGTATCAGCTCCTAAATTTTCATTTGGAATGAACTGCTGCATCTAAAATAACAAACTTGTGCTCACAAACAGGCTGCAGGTAAGTGACCCCAATCACAGCACAATGTCACTGGCAGGCCCACATCCGTATTTTCATCATCGCACACATCCTTCTGTGGTTTGCAGGCTGCTATTTCTAGAGGTGACACAGGCAGCAACTACAGCCTTTACCTGATCAGCAGCTCAAAATAGCAACAGTGGGCAATGTATGCAGCATCCAACTACAGACATGCGCTTCAAGTCTGAGGTTTTCCTGCACTACTTGTACAAATCTACTAACGGAAGTGAAGCTTACAGTGGTTACCCTGAAGAGAAGATAATTTAAATGCCTGGATCTTTCACAGAAACAAAGCTGCAAAAATAATCCTTCCGCAACTTTAAGGGTACATAAAAAAAAGGGGTCTGGGTAAAGAGATTTTATGTGGTATTTTCACTTCCTTTAGTGAGTGAGGGTTGTGCAATAAACATGAAAAAGACAGATAAGCAAGAAGCTGAGATAGGATCAAGGACATGTCATGTTACAGCAACATGGGTTAGCATGGGCCTGGGAAAGAACTTTTTGAAGCAACGGATTACTAGAAGTGAATTAAGAAAGTCATCAAAAAAGACCCTTTTGGCTATTATTTGCTCCTGCTCTGTTTAAGACCCAGGCTAGGTCTGAATAAGCTGTCCTGGTTATATGATCAATAGCTGTGCCCTGAAGATACATTAATACATGTTCAAGATACTGTTAGCACTTCACTGTACTAACTTTTCTTGCCTCGCTGGCAGTCTAACTGCTATGCTGACTAAATTCAAGAGCTGTCTCACTGGAAGTTAGTTTTTCTGGTTAGCTTCCACATCATGTTGTTCTTGGCTCTGCCACCCATTTCTCTTATTAACTGAAGTCACTTAGAGAATGATGAATTCTGCATGATTACTCAGGACAAAGTAGCAATACATCTTTTCAATAGGATTCCTGCTAGCATATGCCTTTGTTTCTCAGTTTTGTACACAAAATAAGAAAACAGGATCTAAGAGGAGCAGGAGTAACTTACCTGTTCATTTTTGGTCAGTCTTGTTTTGTTATGTATGTCAGATGTAACCAGGTTGAATCCATGTTTCTCTGATAAAATTCTCAAAAGCAAAACCACAGTTCGACTCCCACACTTTCCAACTCTGTTGTAGACCACCTGACTGGGGAAAGGCAGTACCTAAAGAAAGATTGAAAAAATGAAGTCAGTATATCAATATTTTCGTTTTGACCTTAAGCCAACAGACACATAGAGGAGAATTTCTAGGGCCCTGCCCAGCTCAGAAGCATCCACTTCCTCTTACATGGTAGAAGCACTCCAGAAGAGAGACAACATGCCTCAGGGAGGTACCAAGATGAGATTTCCCCCTTGCGATGCAGTTAAATGTAACAGATGGGCAACTACTCCAGAAATACTCGGTAACTGTTGATAATGAGCTTAGCTTACTCCCTGTAATTTCAATGCAAATACTCATCTTCAGCTGACTATCTCCCATAAAAAGAATTAAAAGGAGTGAATTTGCACTACAGCTTGGCAACTCAAAGTCAAGCTGACATAATGCAAGAGGAATGCTTGAATTGCAAAACTTCAGCTTAAAAAGAAACAAAAGAAACCAAACAACAACCAGTTGCACAAAGCTAAAATTATTCAAGTCTTCTAATTTCAAATATAAACATGAATCTTTCAAACAGACTCAAAACAAATCATGCCACTGGCCAAGGATCTACGTGCGGAATAATCAACACAGGGCCACAGGGGGCCTGAGGCCAACTGGCACAGTCTGATCACCTCTGTATAGGTAATGTTCATCAAACCTCAGAATAGAACAGCCACATCCAGCCTGGTCACTGGGAATGGTGTCCAGCCCACACTAACTCTTGCGCCCTGCTCTCCTCCCCAGGAAACCAGAACAAGAGAGAAGTAATTCAGTGCTCATAGTATGACAGATGCAGCTTTATTTTGTTCCTGGATGATGTCCATACTGTTTCAGCAGAAGGCATTCTGAAGTCACACTATTGCATTAGACAAGTATTTGCTGTATAGTATAGAGCAGCATTTGATAATCTATGTTTATTTACCAGAGGAAGCTGTTTCCAAGCCTTTAAATTGGCTAACAGAGTCAGGAGCTCAGAGTTTCGCCCACAGTGGTGCATATACAGCACTAAAGGAAAGATCATTTTTCTATGAAGACAATGGCACAAAATGTTTCCTGACACAGGGCCTGCACCTGGGTTCCAGTACAAGGAATGGCCAAAGTGATGGTGTGTCTCAACATATTGTTACTTCTGCTGTTGATGCCATCATATTCTCCCAGCAGAAAGATTTCTCACATAGAAGCAGTCACATGAGGCATATGGCACTTTTCAGTGCACAATACTTCTTCACTGCATTTGAACAGCTAATAGATCTTTATCAGGGAAGCAAAATGGTTCCTCAGGCAACCCTTCAGACTACTTTCAAAGAGAACTGCCAGCTAGAAAGAAAAAAAGAAGGAAAAAAAATCTGTTTTCCCTTATATTTAATAGGAACTTACGGGCACTTTACTCTCAGTGACACACTTCATGACCGAATGAATAATACTGCTGTTACTGGTTGCAATGTTTAGGATATCCTGCACTGCAACATAAATGTGGAGGCCGTTTTTCTCCAAATTACCTTGCGAAGGAACAGTTATTGGGTGATCATGGCCCAAGTTAGGCTTTCCAAGTTGCAGGACATCGCATCTGCTGATTCAGCAAGCAAAGAAGGGCCTCTCAAGGCCCATACAAACCCCACACAATGCACCAAGTCTTAACTATTTTCTAACATTTTTATAGGGTTTTCTGTGAGAAACATAGCCCCCATATTTCTTCATCAATGTTTCCTTCAGAAGCCTTGCTTCCTATGAAATGCAAAATCTGAGCCTCAATTATTAGAGAACTACAATTTAACATCTCTGTGCTATAGCTGTAGCTAACCTTTCCCAAAACCACTGTTACTGATGTCTGGAAGGTTAGTATTTGAACACATTTTATTATGCTGATTATCACACCATAATGAAAAAGAACACGAGCCCTATTCTGGATTGTCCCCTTTTTGGTTCATTTCTTTGCATAACAAACACTAGCATCACTATTTGTCACAGCCCTGCAGCACCATCCACACCTCACTGTAACCTGTGGAATGGGAATTACTCCTCTGCTCAGACATATGCTTTTGGAATACTTTGCTGTGTAAGTAAGTGGAAGTCTTCAAGAGAAATGATAAGTAGATGCTGACAAGTGCCAGTGAAGGAGCAAGAGCACATACACTATAAGTTTACCTAGCACCCCAGAAATTAGATGAATGACGAGAGTTTGTAGAGTTATGGAAATATTTTTAAATGTTTCATAATTATTAACTGCTTTGATTTTCCTAGGCAAGATAGTGAGCAAAATGTTTTCTTTATTTGTACTTCAGTCAAGTACAATTTTGCTGCATACAGATTACACTCAAGTTCTAATTAAATCCTTGACTGGATTACCCAGTAACTCTGAGTGAATCTTATAAATACAATTCTTTAAAAAGTAGATAAAATTGAAGCAGATCTTTCTAAATTCTCAAAGTGCAAACAACTTTATCAGCTTGAGAAACTGACAGCAGTTACCGAGTTTGGCAGGTTCTCACATTTTGTTCTGAAACTCACCTTCCGAGGTAGCACATTTCTGTTCTGCACACAAACAATAACCATGGTAACCCCCAAAAAGAAACCACAGCAAATAATCACTGCAGATAAAGGAACCTGAAATAAAGGGCTATTATTTTCAGACACTTGTTTAGCCTAAAGGAGACCAGTGTATCAATGCCCGGGTTCAGTACATAGCTGAATGCACTTAGGGTCCAATCGGACAAGATTCAAGATAAACACTACAGCTCAAAGGTCACTTCAGAAGAACAATCATGATTGGTAACCAAAACTTCCCTTGCAGGACTGCTGAATGTGGTTGGCCTTAGGAGTGCACTCCTGAAGCTCTGCTCATGTTTCATCTGTTTACATCACCATTGCACTTATCACATCCAAACGCCCCCAAAGGGTGTACCCAGTGCACAGAGCCATGCAGTACCCAGGCTTCTGCTGTACAAGCAAGTATCTGTTTAACGTGACCAGTTCCCTTAGGATGCTGCCAATCTGGTTTCTGCATTTAGATAATGTCAAAGTTATTTCTTAGGAGAAGAAATATCTCTTCCAGAAACATGAGTTTGTAGCAGGCAAAACTAAAAACTGAAGAAATGGAACAGTTCTCCAGATGGAACTTTCTTTTTCCCCTCATGATACTCACAAGAGACTCGGACAATACAAGAGATGGTGGCAGAAAAGGCACTTGAAAAGACAGCTCCTATTGTATCAGCAGACACAAGGTGGAAAACAGCAGCTGGACATTTACAAAATGCTAATTGGATTACATTTTATTACAATAAGAGTAGGTATCATGTAGACTGACTAACTGCTGAGGTGATGCTCTGGCAACTTGATATTCATGTAACAATATACACAACTTCAAAATAATAGCAGTGACTTTATTGAGCACTGCGTCAAAGCCCAGAGGTAATATAAACAATTCAAACATATAATTCACTTTGGAGTTACACAAATTAGCACTTACAGCCATAAAAAAGTAAAACCCACAGTGTAATTACAACAGTTCTCTCCAAGGGTTTGGAAAATTATATGACAATTTACTTGTCAGTTCAAACAGGTTTTTTTTCTTTTGTTCCACAGTTAAAGAAGATGTCAAGAACTGCTGTGAATGAAATCAAGAAGAAAAAGCAAGTTTAACCCCAAATAAAGTTGCATTACAGAAAATGACTGTCAAGTACCTCTGCAGAGAGGTCTGCCAGTCTCAGAAAGGGAGCCGTTTAACAGATAACCTGACAAAAGCCCAGGCTTTCATCCTCACCGGGGACTTTGTCGACAGATAAATCTTTGTACCATTACAAAAAAAAATTGGGCTGGATAATTACTTGCAGTGTCAGTGATGTGGGGATTCACCTACAGGCCTAAACCATTTTAATTTTACTGAGACAAATCCAGTACAATTTTGCCCATTTGCCAAAAATTACCCCATCCAGGTACAAGCTGCCCAGATGTCAGTCTCTGACTCATGTCAGAGAGATGTGTTCTCAAAAAGCAATCCATTATATTCACAACTTCTGCAAGTAAGTGACCTGTGTCCTTGTATACAAGCAGGGCCAGAAGGAGATGCCAGAAATGGCTTCTCCCTTCTGAGCAGACACTAACCTGTGGTCAGGCAGTGCTCCAGGCTTATCAGGTGAATAAGGCCAACAAACACAGACAGTACCAGTAAGATTGTGACAACAATTAAAAAATATTTGCTGACATCACACATCTTTATACAACATCACACCTTCCCAGTCCAACCTCTTAATTTTCTTCTCCTGTCCAACTGAGACAGAATCGTAAGAATTTTTAAAAATGGCTTAACTGGTCAAAGGAATGGTCCATTTGAGTCATGAGAGGAGGATGACACTCATAAGGTAACTACAAACCTGAGAGCTGTCAGCAGTCCATTTCTCTGCAGTGTCTCTCCTTCTCCTCCAGTGTTCCCAAAGATTCCATATGGCATGTTAGAAGGCAGATCCTTGCCTGCCACCTGAAGAATTTCTTACACAGCTTGTTCCAGAATTCTGTAATCCACCATGCACTTAAATTTTAGTTCATCTTCTACCATTTCCAGAGAATATCTGTTCTCACACTGTGGATTTCATGAAGACAGTTCAGATAATTATCCACTCATCAGCTTTGAGATTTTCTTAGATACTGGATGACTCTTTTTAACTGAGGTTTTTCACAAGCCTGCCATGGTCTTTAAAGACAAACTCAAAGGCCCCTAAGAGATAGCCTTCCAAACTTAAGTTCAGGAATTGCTGCTCAAAAATCTCATCCCAAACAAGTATCAACTTGCTCACTTTTAAAGCAATAACAACGAGAAGTTGCTAGCACAAAGTTATGTCAGCAGAAGACATGACTGAAGAATGAACACAGGAGTAAAAACAAATTGCTAGCTAGCATCCTCCTTCCCCATCTCAACCACACACTTCCGGTTATATCAATGTTCACCTGCAGAGTGTAGTGATGCTAGACAGGGATAAGCTTTTTGAATTAACCAACTCTAAAGCAGACCAGACAGCATGGTCTTCTCTATGGGTCACTGAAAATACACTAGAAACTACAAGAAAAGATAAGGATTAAATTTGTTTGTTTTCAAAGTTTAAATGCCATACAGCTGCAGTGGAGCATTGAAAATAAGGCAGAAGAAGAAACAGAATATTCTTCTGTTGCATTTTCATTAAGAAACTAATTTAATTGAAAAAGGATGACTTCCCCCCCCACCCTAAACAATGCATTTCATCTGTTAGACAGATGACATATTTGGAAGACTAAGTTCAAAAGTGTTCTCTAATGGTTCAGCATCCCTAAGTACCAAGATAAATTGAAAACATAAGCATGGAGCACAAGCATCAAAAGGAAACTTGGTTGTAGACAGTCTTCAAATTCATTAAGACTAAAGAAAAGCATTACTGTGAAGTGTCAGCCAAAGCCTGTGGTCCCTGACGTGTCCCACAAGATAGATCTATGTAGCCAAAATCAAAACTTCCAATAATTTTCTGTGAGGAAGCACGGCACACTTACAAATCTAAAAAGATCTCAGTTCAAAGCATAGTAAAGCATCCCCATTAAGTCTCAGATCAGGTCCTATTAGAAGATACTGTGGCTATAGAAACAACCTGGGAAAATTACAAAGAAAAGGTCAAAGATCCAGTTTTTATTGTTTAAAGTTTTGGATGCATCCTGTCAATACATTTGGGTTCACTCATCTTATACCTTACCCCTGATGTACTTGTCTACAACAGCAAGTTGCAGCAGAGCAAAACCTCTGCACCTCCAATCTACTGCACAAGACTCCCGACACCACAGGGAGTGCAGAACCAGCTTTATTTCAGGCATGTGAAGTTACAACAACATAGCAACATTCAAACTTGGCACATGTATGCAAAGTCAAACACAGGTTGGTAGAGAGCAGGTGCTCTGTTCACTCAGCAGTTTCAGGTACTCACTGATGTTAGGCAGCCTCTGGAGGTGCGACTGACACTCCTGGCTTTCATCACTCAGCAACACTTGTACTTAAGTGATGGCAGCTCAGTTTCAGTTCCTTTCAGGGACAAAGCAGTTGAGAGGGAATTACCTTACCATATGGATAATTGCTTGGGGATGGGGTACAACCATCACCTCTAGATTGATCAAATCTTTTCCTTTTGGCCCTTCTTAACACAGCATGCTTTTCAACCTCTTCATTCTTCTTGCTTTCCTCTGTAGTTTGCAACTTGTTCACCTCTTTCGGGACCAAAATCAGATATAGTGCTGTATCTTGTCTCCTTGGTGCCAAGGAGAACTGAAGAGTTATTGTTCATATCTTGCAGACATCTCTTTTTAATACATCTCAGTATAGAATTTAGAAGAATCAAAGCATATGGTACTGTCACTACTATAGAGAGGGGTGCAGAACAATGCTATTGCTCTTTTTCTTCTTTACCCTATAGGAGTGCATGCAGATTACAACAGAAGAAGAACTGGAAGACCCTCATTAGCTTTCTTATGAAAAGCAGTACATTTATCTCTAACTTTTTAAGTTAGTCACTTCGTGGAAGTTATCTTTCTGGTATGCACCTACCTCATAAGACAATAAAGGAGATGAATTATCGAATTACATGGTTCACTGATAGTGGTATTTGTTGAGAGAACTAGCATGAGTTCAAGTAGGTTAAGAATCTTAGTGTCACTTAAATTACCCCATTTTCCACTGGAAGGTTTACCATGTAATATCAAAAAACCCTTAAGCTGCAGAATTTGTGCAGGCCTGATTTTAACTCCAGAGCAGCATCACGTTATATGTGTCTTGGAACTGTAAAGTTTAAAATTGCTGTTTTTCCTTTTGAGCCCAGGGTTTTGTACATTCTGTGATGTGCTCAGAACACCCTGGCACAGTTATTCTCTGTTGAAGTAGTAAATCCTATCACATCCAACTCACATATTTATATTGGATACTTGCAAAATGAAAGATATTAAGTAACTAAGCCTGGTTTTAAAACTTTTTATAATACTACATAGCGCTGGCATTCCCTAAAGTAACCTCACTACCTGATGGTTGTTTCTATCCTTCCAATGCAATATCCACAAATTCACTCTTGGAGCCAATAATACTGGATTTGAATGTGGTGAGTGGTAGACTGAATAATTTATTCCTCTGTATGCACTTGTCTTTCTTCACATTAAGGTTTAGCTCTTTGGTTGCTATTGTGGTTGGCTATTGGTGAGGCTGCAACCAGTGCAGCAACTCATGTTTTCACCATTGCCAAAGATCATGTGAAGAAGTATTAAAAAGTAAGTAATCATCTCTATTTTGGTAAATCATGGAATCAAGTGATTGTTTTATCCTTAAGATTCTTGAGCAATAAATTAATATGAACAAAACAAACAAATTAGTGCTTCAGTACAATTAAAATATTTTTATGATCCAATACACACTTAATAGTACAGATTCAGTTCTGGCTTTTGAATCTATCTCCATACTACTATTGTGCTGTATCATTCACCACTTACTTGAGCAGGTTTGCAAAGAATTACGTATAGCAGACGATGGGAAAATCCTCCATAAAAACCAGATTTTTCATCCCTTGAGATACTGTCATTTAGAAGGAATGAAAACACAGTTTTAAAAGAACATAAACCAATTATTCTACAAATATTTTACACCGTGTGCTGGTTTTAGCTAGGGGAGAGTTAATTTTCTTTACAATAGATATTACTGGGCTGTTTTGCATTTGTGCAGAACATAGCATAAATATAGAGATATTCTGTTACAATATGGAGGTTTTTTGTTACTGCTGAGCAGGGCTTACACAGAGCCAAGTTCTTTTGTGCTTTTCTTTTGGCAAGTAGGCTGGGGGTGCCTGCGAAATTGGGAGGAGACACAGCTGGGATAGCTGACCCCAACTGGGATATCCAAAGGGATACTCCAGACCATATGACATCATGCTCAGTACATAAAGTGGGAAGAAGAAGGTGGAAGTGGGGATGTTTGGAGTGACAGTATTTGTCTTCCCAAGTAACCATTACGTGTGATGGGGCCCTGCTCTCCTGGAGGTGGCTGAACACCTGCCTGCCCATGGGAAGCAGTTAATTCCTTGTTTTGCTTTGCTCGTGTGTGTGGCGTTTGATTTTCCTATTCAACTGTCTTTATCTCAGCTCATGAATTTTCTACCTTTCACCCTTCCCATTTTCTCCCCAGTGCCACTGGTGGGGGAGTGAGTGAGCGGCTGTGTAGGGCTTAGTTGCTGGCTGGGTTAAACCACAACACACAGCTTCTAGAAAACTGAGGCAAGTGCAGAAATACTTTACGGGTTTTTAAAAATCGTAGTATTTTATTGACTGTACTAGGCTTAAAAGCTCAGTTTTACTGTAAAACAGTGCTTCAAACTATAAAGCGGCCTTTTGGTTAAGGCACCTAGTGAATTCTCTCAGTATTTTATCAGCCATGTACCAAGTCTGGTAGCCATCGGAAATTTATTTTAGTGTTGCTATATTCTGACAATTTTTGCTAGCTGAAAATTCGTACATTGCACAATAATTTCAACTCTTCATTTTATAAACAGAATAGAATATTTTTTAAATCACTGAAATTTTTGCCAACCTGCCCTGGAAGGATTGCTTTAAAGATTATCCACCAATTTTTCAATTAAAGCTAAACAGAATTTCAACTCTATCAAAACCACACACATTACTATTCATGCTCTTAAAATCCCTAGTAAGCAGATACCTAAAAGGAAACAAATCTTGCCTTAGTTTAAGTGTTCTGGGGTTTGGGTTTTTTTGTCTTTTTTTTTTTTTAATTGGGTTTTTTTGTTTGGTTGGTTTTAAATCAAGCACTTCATCCCTAACAAATCAATCACTTAAGACTGTAGAGGGCTGAAGGGTTAAAACCATGTTCTCATAAGGGATGACTAAAACACTAGTTCAAATGAAACAGGAAGCACCCACTAAAAAATAAATAATATAAACAAAAAAAAATACACACCTCTTGGCCATTATCTTAACACTGCTATCAAAATACTTGGAGAAAAATAAAACTGACATAAACCTGATGAACATAAAACTGAGTGTACTAAAATCATCTTTTAGTATGATTTGAAGTAAAATAAAAAATAATAGATAATCTAGTTGACAATGGAGAGTGACAAGGACTGGGTACAGTATATACATACCAAAGGCCACTCAAGGATTCTGCTACCTTTTCCTGTAAGGGTGAGCATGGTGTTGGCTAAGTTAAGAATTGGACTCGATATTACAGGTCTTTTCCAAACGATTCTATTATGCTATGGCAGTCCTGCGCCAAACAATTAGCAAACAATTACTAGCTAAGAACTGAAAGAATGGTGAAAAGAGTATTTATCCACTTTCCAGCTTTAAATCACTAAAATCAGATCAAATTTATTTTGTGCATGCCTTTTATTTCTATTCATTTTGACCTGATCCTGACTCCCATCCATTTTTGTATTCATTTTAAGTTTTGAAGCACTGTCACACATGCTAAGCATAGGGTCTTGCTGACACCTAAACAGCTGCCAAAAGACACTGGATCCCTGACAGGCATCCCAAGGGAAAACCACCAAGAAGAAGTGAATAGACTGCTTCAATATAATTTATCTGTAAGCTACGTGCACAGCTCCCTCACAAATATATGTCATCTCTGCTGAAAGAGGGACATATCCTAATGCTCTTGCCAAGTTCTCAGGGAAAAGCTTTCAATCAATAACAACAGTAGGTCTGATAAAGTTTGTATCCTTTGTCCTCCAAGGTCAGTTTCACCATCTTGGATAGAGCAAAAAAATCTTGGGAAGATTTGATAAGGATTTGATTAAGTATTTGGTCCAAACACTGGAAAAAATACACCCGCTTTATTTGCAGAAATGCTCAGACATGAAATGTATCAAGTGAACACCATCAGTCATTAATGAACATTCATTTCAAAGGTGTTTTTAAAAAGCAAGCTAGCTTCATCAACAGGCACCACTTAAACACCAATCTACAGAAAAAGGCTAAACAATCACTTTGCAAATCTTTTAAAATCTACATTTTCAGATGCTTATTAAAAAAACGCCAGGAGATAGTGAGATAGAGATTTGAAATAGGAGAGAAGAGTCCACTTTCACTGGCAGTATAGAACCACTGGTACTGGTTATTTTGCTCAACTGCATTCCCTTTTTATCTGTCATATTCTAACACCAGAGGTGCGCTAGGGCTATTGGAGGTTGCATCTACCTTCAGAGAAGCACACACAGATCTGTCTTAGAACTCATGAAAAATCTAGGATTGGTCAATCTTGTGCAGTCTTTGGTGCCTAAGGTCTTCAAAAAAGAACCACACCAGGTACAGAGGTGAGCCAGGCTTTTGTTCTTTGCTTGCACTGAGAAAATTGCTGCTACCACCTTTATTTAAAAAAACCAGCCAGTACCCTGAATTCCTGAAATGTGATGATACTAATTCCTTATTCAGAGAACAAGTGCTATTTTCAGTTCTTCCACAGAGGAAAAAAAATCCACACAGGTATTTTAAAAAATCCAAAGCTTTGGCACCTAGCCATGACAAAGAGCCAAAACTAATATAATTTCCAACAAACATGGGAATGTACTCTGCAAAACAGCTATGGTCCAGTGCATATCAACTGCTGGTGGCCTTCCCCTACAGCTGACTACACACTGCCCATATTATCTACCAGTCATTTCAACCCCAGGCAACGCATTGTCGTTCACTATCTCCACTTCTAGTTTCTAAGCATTTTGTAATGAAATATTTTAAATGTTGGAGTCAGCATTGATTTATTCTGACACCTTTTTATATGTTGAATTAAAGCATGCATAGACCTTAACCATCTGTTAGTTTAAATGAAGGCAGCTACCAAGTCATGTGAATGGAGGCTACTTGAAAGACAAAAAGTGAATTTCACTCACACCTGCAGACTTCACAGTTCAGATATGAAGCTGGAAGACGGTAAATAACAGCACTTAGCCAAAAATGCAATGCGTGAGATTGACAAAGCAGGAGCATCTTAGTTCAAAACGTGACCCCAAGCAAATACCAGGAATTATCTGGGGATCTACCAATTCCCACCTATGTTTTGATTACAGGAATAAAAAACAAAACAAAAAAACCCCAGACCAATCAGGAATAAGCAGGCTTGTCCAAGAGATAATCACAATGATCCATATTTTATCAGTGTTTTCGAAACATGGGCAAATACTTCAAAAAGCAAAATGCTTTTAACTTACAGAAGGCTGCATAGCCTATTACTCTGTTGAGCTTTTCACCAAGCTTTCAGGAGTGAGGATGATTAGAGGAAGCCCACAAACTTAACTGACTGTAAGAAGCTCATCAAAGAGTACCAACCCAACCAATCAGTTATGTACATATCTCTTCAGCTGGCCTTTCTACAGACAACTGAGCTGCAGCTGGATGTGTGAACATAGCCCAAAATTACATGTTTAGACAGGCAAAAGATATTTTCACAATGTAGACCAAAAAAGTGTCTGGGTTGGATAAATCTGTACAATTGCTACTGCCCATTGGAGTATGGATCCCATCCACAGCACCATTAATTGGTAAAGCAAAATTCCTGAAGCTGGAGTACCAAAATCTGAATAAAGTTTTCATGGTTAAAAACTCTTATTTCGATGACAACCTTTTTCTTACTAGAACAGCTTGGCATTTCCAAATGCTAATGCAAGCATGAGAAATAGAGGTTTGGAATAAGCATTCCTTTATTCTTCCAAGCAGAGTGGCCGCTCTGGAGACACAACAAACTTAATTCTTTACTTCACGCAGGCTGCTGTACTCCTGGACAAGAGAAGCAGCTGGTACTAAAATAAAAAAGTATTTCAAAGGAACCAGAGAGTACTGAAAAAAATTTTAAGTGTGAAACATTTGTTTAGCCTTAAAATAACTGTGTCCCACCTCAGTTTGCAATAATAAACGTTAACAGGTTGATTTTGTCACTTCTGTCTACATCCATCTGCTTTTGTAACTGAGTACACAAAAAATTGAGTAATTTGTGTTGACAGGAAGAAAATCAAATGTACATCATTCCTCCAGGTGAGCTGTCTGAACTTTAACAGTATACAAATACCCATATATCAGCTGAAAATAGTAGATTTTGTCACACAGCAAAAAAGTGAAGAAACCCAGATTCCTGTCTGTTTTCACTGATAACTAAGCTAAGTGGAATTGCTTTCCACATTATCCTCCTTCTGCTGACCAAAAGCCCACTGTTTCACCACACTGGTGCACACATGTGGTTGATCATTTTGAGTCAAGGCCTGCTGGCTCAGGATGTGACTTCATGGTCAGTTGAACAGAGATGAGGGAGAGCTACCACCAGAGGTTGTGGCTATTCACATCCACCCTATCTCTGACTACTCACTCTCACCTGCTGCACTAGCATCCATGGCAGGCCACATCAGTGAAATAATCTGTCCTTTTGTACAGTACAAGTCTGTACTATGCAAAAGGAGCTATAATAGGCTGGAAAGACAGGTACAATATAGTATCAAATCATGTTTTAGAGAACAGACGTACACAGAGTAAAACAAAGGAGAGCAAAACAAGAAAGTCTAAAGGCCTGCTTCCACTTTTTCCCTCTTGAAGAAACTATCACGATGCCCTTCCTAACCTGAAATATCATGAGGTGCTATAATGATGTGAGGGAAAAGCTTACGCAGCACAGTCACATATGATAGGAACAGTGAACCTTATTCCTAAAAAAGGGCTCATTACTCAGATTCATTAAATGAATCCTACTGACTTGCTTCAATATTGTGTTTGCAGCAGAACCCGTGTTCCAGGAACTGCTGCCAGCCAAAGGCTATCCTCACCTGCCGGATTAGCTCCAAGTGCAGTCTCTTGGTTTTTTGCATGAAAGTGCTGACAGACGAAACCACTAAAACCCTGCCTCCCCTTGGCACAACTAGAAAAATTCCATTAGCCTAATCACAATGAGTTTTAACCCAAGTTACTTACAAATAACTGAAAACACTTAGGGTGGAAAAAGTCAGAAAGGTCACGTGCTCAGCAGAGTTGGTTAGCACATGAGTAAACACACAATGAGTTAAAAACAATAGCCAAAAAAGAAAGGATAAACAAAACACAAAATAACAGCCACTTACCTTTTGAGGTGGTGGTCCGTGGTCATCCAGATAAGTGGAATTTCCTACAAAGAGAAGAAAGATGGAAATAAACAAAAGCCATCCAGTGTAACTTCCACACTTTCCAATTCATGGAACCAGTGCACCTCTCTACCACTGGTTTTGTGATGTCAAATAATTCAAGGAAAATAAACTCCCTTTGCTTTAATTTTTGATTAACAAGTAATTTATTTTGACTACATTTGTAATACAAGATTAGATGCACACTGTCATCTTACCAAAAAATTATATGGACCAAGGCAGTTTTAATTAATCAATCACAGAAGAGGACTTTAAAAAGCTTGTCCCGCTCACTGATAGAAAGGACTTGCCAGGCAAACACAAGGGAAGGAAACCGAGATTTGAAACCTGGTCAGAATAACTCACAATGAGCAGAGGATGGAAAGCTGCAGGCAGTCCCCACACCCTTATGCTGCCCCAAATTCCATGTGCAGAGCTAGCTCCCGTCTCGTGCCACAGCTTCTCCTTCTGCTCCTCAGGCATACAAACCAGAGTCAACCTCGGCATCCACGGCTTGCCATATCAATTTAACAGTCTGAATTCTTTTGGGTTCAAGTTTTGAATGAGAATTTGTTTTCAGTAATAAAAGCAAAACCTTTTGCTGAATGTTTCATACCATACGCTAAGTAAAATACATTAAAATAACTCCACAGGCAGCCTGTGAGGTACACCAGCCAGCTCCTTAACCCCACAAGCCCAGCACATGCCCTCGCTGATCAAGGCATTATAGAGCTCAGCTTGCTTCCACTCTGTCTGCAAAACAGGGGCCACACTACAGGAGTCTTAATGCATGCAGAAATATAATGAAAAATGTGCACCTATGCAACAGGCCTGAAGGAAAGATGATGACTTTCTAACACAAGAGGCCATGAAAATCTTATTAAGTATGGGTATTCCCAAGCTGGATATTTACAAGTTTTATAAACTTAAAGCAGGGTGCCACTTTCACACATAGAGCCACTTTTCACACAGCATATCAGATTAGGTTAGTTTAAAAACAAAAGAAAAATTCAGCATTATAAAAATTGCAACCACAGAGAAGTACAAGGTAAAGCCAATCTATGAACTACCAGCTACTAACAGCTGATGTAGCAGGAGAGCTGCACAGTAAAAATCAGAGACTTAGGAATGGATACCAAAAGCACCAAAGGCACCGTACATAACCTCAACAGTTTATTGCAATTGCATTACCAAGCTGATCTAAGATGGAGAACATTATTATGCAGCTTTTATATGCTATGGCACAGACAACACGTGTTTGATGTCACTAAGTGCCACAAGAAGAGAAGAGGCTCTCTGTGGTGGAAATGATAAAGTGATAGAAGAGAGAGTCATCCTTCCTCACTAGGAATCTTGTCCATTGCCCCACAGCAACGTATGCCATTCAATTATTAGGATGACTTCTATCAAGTCCTTTAATAAAGCCGTAATAAAGACATTATTACTCTTGTCTGCTGACCAACAAGATTATTCTAGATCTTTTTTTCCTGGAGAGGAGTATTTGCTCTTCAAAAAGGAAATTTTCTGCCTTCCTGTAACAGCACAAAAGTCTAAGGCATTAGAAACAAGTCAGACAAAATAATCAAGTCTCAAAACAACTGGTATTATGCATTCCATAAACAAGTTCAACAGCACACTTGGGCTGGCTGAACACGTCTCCTCCAGACTCCGCCAGAGATAAAAAAAAAAAGGCAGCTTTATTACAGAAAATGGTGAATACATGGAGGCAGTCCAAATTTTTCCATAATTTATTATCTTTGAGGTTAAGTGAATCAGCTGTATGCAAAATCCTTGGGGAAACCTTGCGGTTATGTTCCTTTTTTCTTGGAATCACTAAAGTGTGGGGGTTTTGTATGAAGCAAGCCAAGTTTAAACAGAGAAAGATGGTCAGTCAACCAGGGTTAAGGGCAAATATTGCTGTGTACAGTTCAGAACCACAGATAACAAAAGTAACTGCAATTCTGGCAAAAAACCTTTCCAAAAAATGACTGGGGAGTACAGGAATAGGAAGTAAATGGACTTACATGTGAACTGAAGACCCTTTGATAGTAACTGAAACAGCATAACACTACTCGAACAATTTAGCTATCACATGGAAAGAATTGTGTAAAGATAGGGAGAGAAAGCCAACAGTGAAAATGTGGAGTTTGGACTGTTTTTCCAGAACAGGGTTTTCCCTTGTAGGGGATCACAAGCAGCAATCTAAGGGAGCTGGGATCCAGCTAATGCCAAATTTAATTTGTCTTGTGAAAATCCTTCTTTGTTCTTTTCATTTGGCCACCATCTCAAACTTCCAGGTGCCAATACAACCTCTAGTGGCAAACAATCCCTTAGACCCTCTGATGCTTAAAGGAAAGGAACAGTTTAATAGTTGTTGTAGGAGTCTTCTGGTCTGGAAATCAGACTTCGAAGAAGAATTTCCCCATGAAGCACCTCTAATCATTAAGAGCTGCACCTTCAAAATAAACTGAAGTGCCAATGAGTTATCAGAAGAGGATAAATTCTGCTCTGCTTCCTTCTTTTTTTTTCCCCCCCTCCCAATTACACAGGAGACATCCTTAGAAATTTCATAGATATTTACACATCTGAAATAATATGATTTTCCTGGTCATCATGTCTTGAAGCCCATTGTGGTCCAAAGGCAGGAAGGGGCTTAGGAACTACAACCTGAAAACTAGCAGACTAGCAGAATGATGTTGCCCACAGCTCAAATCTAACTTAAAAGCAAAAACCCTGCTATTGCTGAGGTCAGCACAGCCACGTCAGCTTTCACAGAGGAAAGTTTTTCCAGAGGTGTACACAGAACATTAACACAGCAAAACACATCAAAACCCCACGGACCAGTTTGCACTGGAATATAAAGTGACTTATTGCCATTTCTTCCATTATATGTAAAAAGCTGTGTACCTACAATTGGTTTCCTCTGTGCAAGACTAACATCCTATCAAAATTTTCATTTTTGACCACAAAAAAAAGTAAAATAAACATTATTTTTTAAAAACATTCCACAATGGATTTTTTCTTCCTTTCTTGCCTTTAAAATCATTCTAGTTATTCTTAGTTTTTAAAATCATAAATGTAATAAAACCACCAACAACAAAAACCAACCTACAGCCAAAACCCAAAACCAAACCAGCACCAAACCCACACATTCAATTCACTCTACATCACTGTACACAATGAAGTGGAACATGACAAAAATACCTATTTTGCTTTATTACCCAGTGAACTGAACCCTAGAAACTTCATAATGATGTAATTCAGATTTGTTTACCTACAAGTTTCATAGTTCTAACACAATTAGGAGAGAAAGTGGAACATTTAGGAGAGTTTTTGAAAACTTACTGGCAATTCTGCATATGCATTGTATATGGAAGTACCACTGGAATACAGATACGAAGGGTTTGAATAACAGGAGGTTCTAAACCAATGTAGAATATAATATATGTCAGATGGTCTTCCTCTTGCAAAGAGAGGAGACTGCAGAACGCAAAGCTACTCCAGAGATCCTCTCTGAATTGTGAGCATTTTAAAATGTAGAGAGGGGCATTTCATTTAATTGTTTTGCCAATAAACTGCTTTATTAATACTGGTGGAAGGGAGAGAGGAAAAAAATTAACATTAAAACCAGAAATAAAACCAGCCCCACCAAGTACTTTCCTGCACACAAAGGAAAAGCACACATACAGCTGTTGAGACACTGTAGGGAAAACCTAATGACCAGAAAAAAAATAAGGTGCCATTAAGCCAAACTACTGCAATTTTATTTTAATTCATTTTGCTATGAAAACAAAGACTGCAATCTACCTTTGTGGCCAGGCAGCTCTTTACTAAATGCACTTTAAAGACTCATTAACCTGTTAACTTCACTCTACTTTTCAGATAGTTCTTAAATTCAGCATTCTGGTATCACACAGCAAGTGGACACAGATTAAATACCGTGTCCTTTCTTTTTTCTCCTCAAAGATTTTTCTCTTGCCTTCTGTCAAAAAGTGTGCCAAATATTTTGTAATGACTTCTATTCTTTTCTTAATTTCCTCAGCAAGACTTACCTTAACAAAATTCAGAGTCAGTTCTATAAATACACACAGGTGTTCCTGAGGGAAAAAAAAATCTCTCAAGATGTGTGGCCAAGTAATACCTACAGCTAGGCAGCTACCAACAAACCTGTTCAAAATTTAAAGGGGCAAGCTGGGAAAAGCTCACAGTTCAACAGCTGAACTGCCACCCACTGAGATAACATGGACAAACACTTATCTCTGACTTCATTTCTTAACTGGATGACATGAGAATAATGGTGGACACTGTATCAAATTATTGTGGCTGAATACAAAAATGATCAGAGTAGCACAGAAACTAGCAAGTTACGGAGTAGTTAGAAACATCTGACAGTTGGAAATGAGCTTGACTCCATGACATCCAGGTTGGGAATCTGCCTGTGGAAGGCTGAAGTAACAACTGTATCTGAGAATTAACAGGGAATTAATGAGTGAAAATACGGCTGAAAGAAAATTCTCTGAAAGTAGCTATCCAAACCCAACATTTCTAAACTGGAAACAGAAAAATGTTGCAACAATCAGGGGTTGAGGACTGGACAGCACTGGAGATACCCAAGAGGAAATAATCAAGCATCTACCAGGAATGACCCAGGTGTTATCATGCTGCTTGAGAACCAAGAGGCAAATTAAACCAGGTCTTATTCCAGCAATATTTCTTTTCAATTATTATCTCTTTTTTTTTGTTGTTTTTAATCAGGCAAACTTTCCTTGGGTATTGTTCTGGATCCTACCACTCAATATTCTCATTCATTACTTGAAAGATGCATTAAAGACCACCAGTACCAAATTTGAAAACAATACTTAAGGGACTTAAAATCTACTGAAACTCTGAGGAGAAGAGAAAGATACTGATCATTTAAAGAAATAGTCTGAAAGTACAAGATACAATCCAGTAAAAACAAACATACAGATTTCAACATGGATAAGGGCAACATCTTCAAAAAAGCAGAATGGAAACCAAGTGGAAACTGCAGAAAAGAGCCATGATGTGAGGTAAAAACCAGTTCCCTTCCTTTGGATCTCTTTGAGCACTCTGTGAAAGCTCTTGAGGAAGATCATTCCACTCCAGCCAAATGTACAGAGATAGTTTCACTAGCTTGGCAAGAAGTTTGTTTAAACTGATTGTCATATGAACAAACTTCTTAACACTTAGGATTACTCCATTTTCCCCTTTTCCTCCTAAGTGAGAGGTAACTGCAAGAATACTTGCAAGCCATTTGGCTTCTGCAGAGAAAATTTCTTCCCCCCTACCCTGCAGAAGGCATAATGCAGAGGAAGAAACTCTATGGGAGTGATGGTGTAGGGCCATGACACTTCCCCTTTCAAATGCACACAGTCTGCCACACAGGGAACAGCACAGCCAACACAGGAGACTTCCCCTTCCTCTGTGCAGCTGAAGTACAGGACTGCAACTCCACAGATTAACCTTGTCTTTACAAGGCTCCCCTTACCAAAGTGATGACATCGAGGCTGAGGGATGGACAAAGGACATAATGATGAAGCTTCAATGAAGACCTTGTCAAGTGCAAGGCCTCTTAGTCTCACTTCACTCTGCCATTCAGGCTACAAACTCCAGGGAATCTGTATTTGACCAGACACCTTCTCAGATGATACCAGTCTCAAGAGTTTCCTGTTACATCAGTGCCAGACATCAGCTCTACTCTTTCACACGATGTTTTTCCAGAGACAAGGGTTTATTATTTAAACTTAACCCAAATTGCTAGCTTTATTCCTGTCAGCTGCATTTATGCAGATATATTTCTCTCTTTTCCCTCTGCACAGGCAATCTTGGCAAACAGCAAGTCAATGAATTTTGGAAAACACCCAGCTGGCAAGTCCCCAGTTATTCAAGGAAGACTTTTATTACTATTATTAGTATTATTAAGTACTACACTGCAAATGCTATCCAGAAGGAGTTGTTCTTTGGGCATTTGGTTTGAAGTTCCTGTCCCTGGAGGCACATTTCCGAGAAGCTGCCTTGGTCTGTGGTCTGACCCCAGCAGCACCTTCCTAGCAGAGAAAAAATGAACACGCTTCACAGAAAATTGGTCACATACATCTCCAAAGAATTATTCATATTTTTATTGTGCTGAAGCCAAATGAGTTTTCCTTGCGTGTGCTTTTCACAACATCTGAGTCATACGGTTGCTATGATTTTGTCTCACTTCTTTACAGAGGCAGCTGCGTTTAGGATAATGGACCCCCCATATGAGGTAGCCTGCAAGATCGAGCTGTAGGTCTGTTTTTCACTTTCTCCATAGTTCAGGTTTTCTTAGTATTGGATCTCAAAAAATACAAATGAAAAATAAAAAAGGAGCCTTTTTACAAGTCTGTCTCGTTTTCCTCTTTACCAGTTTTTTGTGCCACAGGAGAACCACTGCAAAACTCTTCCCTATACTTATATGCCTCCTGAAAAGCAAGAGCACTCTATGTAAGAAGCAGCTATCTTTGTATTGCTTACTTTTCTGAATACACAATTAAAAAAAAAATTACAAATTGCTTAACCATTAATAGCTTCCCATCATCCGAGGTCTTAACAGACAAAACTGGAAGTAGCATTTCTTGCCAAGTCTTTTAGAAGCCTGTAACTGCAAAATGGAGCATATAAATAGGTCAGATAAGGAACATACTGTACCTAAATGAGCTATTTCTTCTTTATGACACATTAGCATAAAATTTTATTAATCTCTACTACAAAAAATACTACAGCTTCAGATGGCTTTCGAGACTTCAACATGATTTAATAGAAATATTTTCCATTACTATAAATCCTTTGGCCAAACTGCTCGTTTTTCACACTATCCAGCTTCTATTCGAGAAGACGTTTTAACTCCTTTCTCTCCCAGTTCCAAAGAGATGCATTTGAATGACACAAGGACTTCTCAGTGCAGGAGTTTTGTATTTTAAGAACTTCTATATAGAAACTGCATGTTCAAAAACAAGAGGCAAGATTTAGCAAACACAGAGCATTGCACTAGACTTAAACCTGCCTATTTTAGCATCCTTTCATCTCCTGCAATTGTGAAAGTACAGGATTAACCCCATTCCTGTCATTCCAAACCCTTGCAAATACATAACTTCAGATTTCAGCCTTTACTAAGAAAAGTGTCATTTTGGTACATGGAATAGATAACTTGAAAGTCAGTGTTTCTGAAAGTATTTTCTTCCTCTACAAAGCATTGGAAGTGTCTAGCACAAGCCTTATGATTTCTAGAAATACTACTTTTTCTGCCTTTTGCCTTATTTCTCATGATCTTAAATAAGATCTGTACCCATTTTTTGTATGGGTGCATGATTTGTTAGAGTGATTTGTAAACATCTGGTAGGGTGCCCTATTAAAAAAAAAAAAGGAATGCATTGTTATAAAAACTTTGCTTAGATTAGATCTAATCAAAGATTAGCTCAAATCTAATCTTTGATTAGATTTCAAAACCTAATACTGTCCTCATTACTGAAACCAAGGACCCACAATGCATACACCAGGCTTACCTGTGTGAAAGACACTACACAGCCCTCATGAGTTTCATCAACTCAAGCACATCCAGCAGTAAACATAAACATGTACCAATTTGAAACAGCAAAATTTGGCTATCAGGTTTTTTTATAAGCATTTTGTATGCTTTCAATTTTCAAAAGTTTGAGTTGAGAAAACATTTGGAAGACAAGTTTTTGGATGTATTGATAAATTCTTGCTGCCTTAAGCTCTCCAATGACTAAAACGAGCGTCCTAAAAGTGTCAGCAATGGCAGGTTCTGCATTAACATCTTTATGTGGAAAAGGTTAACTACGCTGTAGCAGTGCCATACAACCACTGAAGCAGACCAAGTGTCAGCAGCCTCAGCAGAAGTCTTCAAATTGGCATTATTTTCTCTCGTGCTCTCTACCTGTCCCAGAAAGATTTGCACTTTTTGTATCTACTCCTAACCTAACTGGCGAGGAGCTCAAACTTGACGAAGGCAACTAAGAGGGTCTTAAATATATTTTGACTCACTGGGATAACTGTTTACTTAGGACTGCTCTTGGATGCTTTGACCGCACTCATGAACTCTGAGTTGCAAACATTCACTGCTGGTAACAATTACCTAGGCGTGCTCTTTCTTTTTATATCATTTTCCTGTGTTTTATTTAGCTTGGAGAACCACATCAGGATGTCACCACTAAGATGTGGCAGTTTAATAGATCTCCAACTGCCACTCACCAGCCCTCCTGCAGACAATGTTTCTTACAAGAGACACCTTAAAATATATGAAAAACATCTGTGTCATGTAGACTATGACAATATAGTAGCCATTATCTAAATTCAACTTCTCAATGTACACATGGATTAAGGTAATTTTATTACCACATCTACATATAACTGACTAAATATATATATATATTTATATAAGCAACAACCAATGCTTTGCTTCAGTGGTTGGGAGATTTCTATACAACATTAAGTAAGTTGTAACAAAGGTATTCACATTGTCACATACTACAGACCAGTATAAATTAGACGTACTGCTGTACCATACCATGTATGATGGTGTAACATTTTTAGGACATGCTTTGTCAACCTTCCATTTTAGAGTAAAAATGATTTTCTAATGCCAGAGCTTTAAGACAATGCTTTTAAACTTCTGCTGAAAGGTGAGAATAGGCTTCTTGTTCTAATCATACAGCAGGCAGAGTGGTGCTAATCTACACTTCACAGGCTGATTTCAGCAACAGTATTTCATTTCTACAAACTTCCATTGAGTTTGGCTGAGATAGAGAGTAAAGAAATTGCAGCATACTGAAATCAACATTCAGATACATGAAAAATGCAATTCTTTGTCCTTTATTCTGCATTAGATTCTACATTTCTCAGTAAGATGACATTATCAAAAAAGACAGAGAAATCTACCTAGCTAGAAAACCCTCTACAGCAAAGCCAGGCTACTGTTCAATGCTATATAACTGTCAACAGCAACGTGGTACTAGGAAAAGGTCATTATTAACTATTATTTATATAGTATATCTTTATAATATTAACCATTAAATGTGTTCTTCTCTTTTTTTAATACCCAAGAATGCAAGAACAATACAAAAAAAAAAAACTTACACAGATGTAACACATAAGAAGTGCCCTCTCCCCTATTAAAAAGTTAGAGTTGTGATTTTCTGTACATTAGAAGCTTAAATATTAACTTACATACAATTACAGATCCCTTTACTCTTGCAAGTTATGTATTTCCTTAAGTAAAAACATTCTTACAGGGCAAGAACATCCAGATCTCACTCATTAATTTTCTTATAGCTTTGTCTTTCTTCACATGGGTTTTCTGTCCCTTTACAGATGAGGTTCTCCAAGTACTTCTGTAATGGGTAACAATTAATTCTGAATTTAAGTTATTGAGTTCCCCAGGCAACAACAGATTGCAAAACTCACTTAAGTGAGCCCCATCTAGGATGCAGCCTTCACAGAGGAAATGTGTTCACACAAGCACTACAGAAACAAAATCACATCTCATTCCATGTATTCAACTGTTCACTGCTCACAGGTTTTGTTTGGTGGAGTTTGTTTTGGTTGTTTACTGGGTTCTTTGTTGGTCTGGGTTTTTTAAATGCTTGTGTTTTAAAGCTTGGTACTTAAAAATTAAGGAACCTAGCATCTTCAGACAGAGTAACAATGGTCTGCAGTGTAAAAATCATCAGGACAGACAAACAGCTATAAGGATGATGCCTGCAATACTGACATTAGTTATTAATGGAGAATTTCCAATAACTTCTTCTAATACCTTCTTCTAACTTTCAAATAACACTTCCGTTAATTATCCTGACCTCTGATCCAAAGATGGAGGGTACTTTCTGAAGAATACTGAACTCTCCCCTTTGAATGGACTCCTGTGGGAAAGAGATTCTTTTCCAAAAAACACTCAAAAATCATTATAATGCCAACACCAAATTTGTTTCAATTGGATCACAACCCACACACTTGAAAGGAGCACAAGCAGTGGACTGCAGTGCCATGGCAATTTGCTACCCTGATATGAACGTGAAATAACCTTTCAGCAAAGTTGCAGCAGTTTGCTCTGGGCTTCCGTGTCTTTTGGCCTGACAACACTCTAGGCTTTAGGACACGTGTCAGGACTTCTGTGGCATTATTTTCCTCTTTAGACCTCAAAAATTCATCTCAGACTTCCTACCACAAGTCATTTTGTTCCAAGTCTTGACATCCTTATGGATCCGCTATCAGCAGCTCTCATGCTATGGTCAGCCAGTGTCAGCTCCTCAGCTCCCCTAACTCCAAACAAAATACAGCTGTGAAAATACCTCCTCTCTGCTGCCGCTGCAGCTTCACACAAGCTGTTTAAGAGGTCTCCACTGTTTTCTTCTCGTTTCCCACAGCAGTTTCCACTGTATTACATTATTTAACAATCAAGAGTTCTCCAGAATTTTTTTTTGTCAAACTCTAAGAAACAATGTAATTCCCCCAGCTGCCTTCTCAAAAATAGTACATTATTTTTTAATCAAATTGAAACAAACACATAAGAAAAAAGAAAACCCAGCCCTAGACATATTTCTGACACTGAAAATATACCAGCCTAAATTACTGAAAATTAGAAAGCTGAAAATGGGACCCTGAGAAGGTAAAACTGAGGTAGAAGACTTGACAAAATGCCATGGCACTGGGATTGCCAATACTTGTATTTCAGAAGACACCAGTGTATTTACTCAGGCTGAGACGTGAGTTTGCCGCCAAGGCACAAGCAGTAAAGTGCTTCAAATGACTTGACTGGGCCCAGAGTTCCTACTCCCATGCCAAGCAGCTTTCCTCCCTTCTCTGCAATCCTCCCTTAAATAAGACAAAACCGTGTCATCACCTCAAACACCTCTAACAGCAATTTTGTCTTCAGAGTCATCCTTAAATACAAATCATTGTTGACATATTATGTAAGAGGAATAAAAGTGAACCATTATAAAAGCCCTGTGATGGGTTACTTTAATACAACAGCTCCTGGAAAGCTGTGAGAGGAACTGATATTTTAAAATAAGGTCTACACCAGCAACGCTTGCAGGACTGAGCCTTGAGATTAGCACCTCTTTGGAAAAAGGATACAACCTTCTGACACGCTCATGTAGGGCCCAGCACTCACTAACTTCACTATAAACTAAAACACATCAAGTTGCCAGCATCCCTAAAAGTTTACTATTCATTTTTTTAAGCCCAGGACTTTATAAACTCTTACACTTTTGACTCCTTCATTGGCATGTAAACAAGCAATGCATTTAGCTCCTAAGAAACCCTGTAATATACTGCGATTTTAGATCATGGAAACTTAAAGAAAGAGGCATAAATACAGTGCCATCAGCTGGAACATGCATCCAGTGAGCACAAACAGGATTTTGCACAGGCAGCTATACGAGGCGCATGTAAAACTACACAATTTTACAGCAAGACAGAGAATCCTACTTACCACCCCAACTGGAAACCAGGGCAGTTGTATTGCTTTTTGTTTTCTCTTTAAAACAAATGGCCTGGTACGTGAATCACAGCATGAAACCACTACACACATACCATCACCCCATCCCCCTAAATAACACCAAAAAGTCTAGAGCTTGACAGCAGAAGCAGGAAGACCAGTTTTGTGCTCATGTATCTTTTCTGGTTTTGGTTTGTTCATTGTTTTTCTTGTTCTATCTCACCCACTATTTTAGAAGTGTGTCTTTACTGTTACGGAATCATATTCTACATACAATCTTGACAGGAAGAAAAGCAACTTTGCACTTGATTCATTTTGTCATATTAAGCTACTACATTTCTGCTTGGCCTGGGAAAGATGCCAGCAGGCTAAGCATACTCCTGCCACTTTCAGTTAAGGAAAAAATTTCAGGGCCTTATGCTTCTTTCTGCACTCAACAAACCATAGCTTTGATGATATTCTCCCTTTTTATAATGCAGCTGAATGACAAGATCCATTTTTACCATGCATTCTTGTGGCACTTGCTAAATGCTCAGCCAAATTTTAAGCACCATGCCTGAAAACGATTAACTAATTAAAGTCATCCCCTATGAATTCCCCAAGAGAAGAAGAAAACAAACAAGCAGAAAGATGGATATCAGCACCTCATCACTGACATTGCAAAGTCTCAGTTCTATGCTGCATCCTTCTGGGCTACTGCAGGTACACAGACCCCGGGAAAAGCCCAGACCCCACGCAAAATGCCAGCCTTATTCAAGGGATCAGGCCATGTCCTCAACCTCTTCCACCATCACTGCTGAATCTGGGAGTGCCAGCAGCAACAGCAGGACAACTTTCTTTAAGTTAAACATCTACAGAGTCTGAGACAGTGTTCACAACTGCCAATGCCCATAGCTCCCAGGAGTCACAAATCTTGGTTTAGACTGCAGAATCAAAGAACAAATCTGGCTGGAAAAGACCTCTAAGACCATTAAGTCTAGCCATTAACTCAGTGCTGGAAAGTACACCACTAAATCATGTCCCTAAACACCACATCTACACATCTTCTAACTACCCTCAGGGATTGTGACTCAACCACTCCCCTGGAATGCCTGTTCTAATGCTACTGTTCCAGTGGAGAAGTTTTTTCTAATATCCAATCTAAAGCTCCCCTAGCACAATTTAAGGCCACTTCCTCTTGTCCTATTGCTTGTTACAAAGAAGAGATGTACTCCCAGCTTGCTACAACCTTCTTTCATGTGGTTTTAGAGTGATGGGGTCACTTTCTGTCTCCTTTTCTCCAAGCTAAACAGTTTCCTTAGATGCTCCTCATAGACTTTTTCTCTGGACCTTACACCAGGTTTGTTCGTCTTCCCTGGATGTGTGGTTTGGACACATTTAAATGTAAACACATTCAAGGTTACTGTGGGAGCCAACACAGAAAAAGGACAGTGAACATCAGTGCCAAGAAATGTGGAGTGAAACATTACAGCATCATGCAGACCCCTTTCCTCTTTTAACACAAATGACCTAGAAAACAAATATTAAGATGAACAGTGGCTAAAAAGTTTTTGGACTTCCATTATTGTTTCTCCAAGTTGTGGATTCAACAGAGCCGACCCTATTCATTGGCCAACACTGGTACTATTGCTGGGGCTAAGGCAGATGATGCACCAGAAGCAAATAGGTTCATCACATTAGATAATGGTGCTCTAGCCACAAACCACAAAAAACCATAAAAAACAACACCCACAACCCAGAAAGAGAAAACTAATGAGAACCACCAGTTACCTAGGTGCTTATTCCTGATGCTAATTTCTCAGCCGATCTGCAGAACAGATATACTCAAATCATCAGAACCCAAACATTCACAGTAATTTCTGCTGGAAGCCAGGCCTGAAATCACTGGAAACTTTCAGCTGCTTGAGTTTTGGTTACACAGAATAGTTTCTCCTCTGAAGGGAAGAGGGATTTCCTGCACAAACCTGAGCAGTTACAAGGTGGACTTTTCTGACACTTTACCTTTTGTGCAATATCCTGACAATATTAACACAAAAATACCCGGCCATCAAGGCACCCTTTCCAAAGCATGCATACATCTGTAAATGTACAACACACAAATAAAAAAGAACTCTGAAATTCCAAGAACTTTAAAGTGTTTGCATTACTTTATACATTGCTAGTCAGCAATGACTTCAGCCAGACAGAATAGGACAGCAATATATTTCAGTAGTAGTTAGGGAAGGCTGGGAAATGTGATATCGTAGCACAACTAAAATCTAGGAACAATTTAGTCACTCCAAGATCACAAAGGGGAGAGCACTTTTACTCCTCCCAGCTGCTGAGGAACTGGAGGAACTACAGTTTCTGTTAAAACGATCACAGAGAAACAGGCATTTTACAGTTTCAAAAATTGTTTTCAGTACAGAAGTAAGTGAAGGCGGTTAACACTTTTCAGGAAACTCATAAAGACAGTACAGAAATATCAGAAACTCAGTTAGGATGTCTTCAGTGATTAGAAGTTTTTTTGCCGTTACAAACGGAAGAGTATCTTCACATCTAACATGACACTGTTTTCACACAGTTAAAATTATAGTCTTTTTTACTTCCTTGCAATCTGGCATGCAATCTGTTTTTTTACTTGACTTGTGTTCTCAGTATGCCATTTAGGACCCAGAACATGATGCAATTTTGGCATTTAAACTATTTTTCTGCAATTATGACAGTTCCGTATTTTTTCCACAACTGACCTATTATTTACTGTCAACCTATTATTTCTACACTATTCTGAAACATGTCTCTGCCCTTACTGGTATCCTCACAGTATCTTTACTTCAGAATCATCTGCAAATATTATCAAAATGTTATATCTCCCCTTTCTCAGCAATAAAGCAGATATTGCACAAAACCAGAGTACTGATCCTTAACAGACATCTTCCTTAATATGTCATAATAGCTGTAGCATCATAGTACATGAAAAATATTATACTCATTACTAGTATTCGCATCAATAAAGAATACCTCTGTCTTGGGGTGACTTTATGATGTTGCATCCCATATCGCCTGCCCTATGCCCAGGCACGATTCTTGTGCCTTTAAAACTGGGTGCAAGAGAAAGAAACAAAAAAGCCAGATGAACTTTTCAAAGCAGTTTTGTGCTCCAAGGTCACACTCATCTGCGTTCTGCGGCTGCAGCGGCAAGAGGAGCGGAGGAAGCACCCGTCCCTGCTTTTCAGGCAGCTTTCGGCTCTGTTTTCTCCAGAGAGAGATGGAGAGTTAAAACTTTTTTTTTAATCGGACTTCAGCTTTTTCCTTCTTTTCTTCTGGACTGTTTCAACAACATCAGAACACACCAGGAGAACTTTCCACCAAGGCCCCAGAGGTGGGCCTATGCCGATCCAGCTCCGAAGAGGAGAGAGACCACACCCACAGAAGGACTTTATATCTTCCCAAGTTTCTCTCCACAGCGAGAGGTTTTATTTATTAATAAGCATTTTTATTCTTTTCCTGTGTGTTTTTTAAATAAATACTTTATTCCCTTTCACTTTCCTCCAAGGAACTTTTCTTTCACAAACCTGGTGGGGGAGGGGTGGCTGTAACCTGCCTTCTAAGAGAGGATGTTCAAATTTGGACATTCCTCCGAATTTGTCTCAAACAGGGACAATCTCCTAATGGAGACTGAGGGTTAAATACAGTAATGAAAACTTACTTCTAAAAACACTACCAGGTTTCTAACTATAATTGCAGTATTGCAGTCCAGCACACCCTGAATGAAACACAACCACATCCAGCAACCAGTCCCTATTCCAAACCATCAACACCCCTCAGCACCACAAGAGTCCATCACAACCAGCACATGGTCATCTCTCTGCCTTCTCCAAACCTGCCCTGAGCTGTACCTGGCTGCAAACATGGCACCTGTATCCCTGAGCTGCCAGTGCCACTCTGTAGCCCTGGTGACACCCTGGCAGCCTCCAGCCACCTCACTCAGTCACAGTGACCAGACCGGAGAGGCACCTCAGCGGTGCCACTTTTCATTCTTGAGCAGCACCGGGAAATACCACATCTCACACTGCATGAGCAGCTTTCACCACAGCCTCTGAGTGCTGAACATTTGCATCCAGACTGTTGTTCCCAGCATGCAGCATTCAGTCTCTGGCTTCTCCACAGTGCGTGAAGCACTTGAACAGTAACATTTTTACGGCTGATAGCAAACTGCGGGACACTAGAAAGAATGGTGGTGTTAAACTTGAATTAATGACCAAATCAGCAAATGCAGCTTTGCATAGTCCAAAACTACAATGCGGCATATATGAAATCCTTCACTGAGATACAGCTCCTGACTGTATTTTCATTTCTAGCAGCCCTGAATTGAAATAACACATTTTGAAAGTAGGAATCCTGATAAGCTGCTTACTTCAGAGACTTCTGTTTACGTCTTGAAGTGTGAAGGAGACACAGGGATTACAAGCTGCTTTGAGATTTTCTTTTTACCCCTCTTTGCTTCCACACAAACTGAAACCTGTTTGCTTTCTCTTCCTACTGCTGCTTTTAGAAAAACTCAAATTCACACTTTTATTTAAACTCCTGCCTTCACTTTAGCAGAAATCCCTACTCACAAAATACTCTAAAAAATAATACACCTTGACTGATAAGAGCATCCTGTGCCATACAGTGGGAGAGCCGTGCTACTGCTACTGATGTGCTTCTTCCCATAGACCTCTTGATTCAGTCATTCATACTCAGCAACAACGGGGGAAAGCAGTACAGGGAGAGAAAACATTCAAAGCCAAAGTTGAATAACCTGAAGTTGAATAACCCACTACCCCTCAATGGCATTTGAGATTTTGCCAAATTAAACAGAAGGCCTGCTAAATTGATGTCTCAGTATACTCCATCCTCCAGCTACATTTCCAGTGAATGCTTTACCCGTGACAATTTCGCACCTTCTTCAACTGTTAGGAATGCTGTTTTAATGAAATAACAATGAAGAAAAGCCCCAAACCACAACCTCCAACCATGCAATATCTAAGACTGACAGCCTTCTGTCAAGTGCTACAGACACACTTGACCTGCAATACAAACCAAACCTAAACCCTCCTAGAAGCCTCTTGCTGCATATCACAGCAAGCGTACAACCCCGTGGCAAGTGGGCATCAATTCATCCCTACAGTCCCATCAGCACTTCACCTGCCTCCCTACTTCACACAAGAAGTGGAGTCCCCAGCTGAGCTGTCACACTCTCCTCCAAAGGGCCTGCATGAGCCAAACCCCATGGAGCCCTGGCTGGCAGTCCCAGGGCAGCGTTTTGCAAGCCTGGTCACGAGAGACCCTTGTGCAAGGGCACCATGGAAAACATGAGCATGTTCCCCATGCTCACAGACACCCTGCAGGAATCTCTGTGTCACAGAGAGGCACTGTGGTCCTATAGTAACTCTCAGACCTGTTGCCACCATGAGTTTGCAGCAGCCACATGGGCAGCCACAGTAGCAATTACTCTGAGGAAGATTCTTCAGGGCAAGCTAAGGTACAGGTGACACTGAATAGCATCAGGACGCGTGTAATCCATGCACAGAGTGGTTGCTGGGGTTATGGAACAGCAAATAAAACAATCTTCCTATGATACAGGGTAGACAAACATCCTGCCTGAACTGCAGCTTGGTGTCATTCGTGTACCTAAAGCTCCCAGAAGACTGACAGAAACATCTTCCTAGAAAAAGAGCACCCACTGCAAAGGCAAGAATGAATGTCAGCCTCCAGTGGGGCATTGGTGCTGCCAGTGGGAGGCTTTCCTCTCCCACCCTCCTACTCTCTGCCTATTTTGGGACTAGTCTCACACAGGCACCTGATGAAGCTGAGGGCAGCCTGGCTCCCTGCATCACTGATGCAAGAGAGTCCTGCACCCATTCTCCAGCTTCTCCACTGATTTTACTTCCTTGGTCCTTGGCAGTAGTCCTGATGGCATATCAGACTGCCCAGTGACTGCCTGGGTGGTCACAGGAGATCTCCTGCTCTCAGTGATCTTCCCAGGTTGACAACAGAACAACTAATTATGAATAGTGTTACTTTTCATGAAAACGGTGAGGGAAACATCACCAATATTTCAACTACTGTGTCTGCAGCTTCACATGGCACTAATACAACTAAACACTCACTTTTACTTACTTCCAGCATTATTTTCATAACACCAATACCATTTCTGGCATCAAGTAATGGTACAACAAAGTCAAAGTGAATTTTTATATATGACATTATTTTCTGCAATCTAAAGACTGCAACAATTGAACATTTTCCTTCTAAAATCGCATCATTAATGAAGACTCGTAAAAACAAAGAACACCTATTTTGAAACTGACTCTGAAGCTAGACATAGAAATTAGTGCTGGAAACATAACCGTTTTTTTTGACTGAGCAGAAAAAAAGGAAAGCAGGACAATACAAACAAAACCTTGATACTGTGCTACCCAGACAGTTTTCAGTTTTCACATAAGAAACACAATTATACAATAAGTAATAAAGAAATTAAAGCTTAAAAGCTCACCTTCTCACTGAATGAAAAATTATCCTATTTTTGTGCTAAACTGAATGTTCTCCAAACAAGACATCTGAATTCAATTAACAGAAGTTTTGGTTTGGGGGTTGCATTTTTTTTTTTTTTAGTGGCTTTGTTTTGTTATTTTAAGTACTGAAATTTTAACTATGTGAACTCATCATTTTTGAATGTCAGAATCACAGGATGTTAAAAGCATAATCCAAGATTTGAGTAAGTCCTTAGGAAAAGCTGTGTGCAAAATAAAAGTGGAATGTGATCACATGGATATACTGCAATGAGATATAAGAGTCATGCTGTTACTATTCCATATATTCTGAACTTAGGTAGCTGTTTATCCTCAAAGTCTTGAGCATACAGATGATTTGCTAATTTGTTCCCAACTTAATGACTTTACTTCAGAAGACAGATTAAGGTTCTTTTTGTCCTTGGTAATATAAAGGCCACTTGAGTAAATCTATAAGCTTGAAAAATGCATGTAATTAAGAGTTCTTTTTTGCCTAATATTTACAGATATTGTTTTGCACCTGACACGAGGATATTGATACGCAGAAAGTTCTGGTGCAAGAACACAGAAACAGTCTGTAGTTTCTTTCTGCTATCACGACAATTTGGGTTTCTCTGTAAGCACAGCTCTAGTGCCAACTTTCCAATTTTTATCTGAAGTATGTCTCAAAGGCAACTTACAGGCTGGAGTTGACCTACAGGAGGCTTCCTTTAAGAGGTGTGGATTTTAGCTGCTGGTGCAGTCAAGTCATCCAATACAGATGACAGAGCCATCAAGGTTGGAAGAGACCTTCAGGATCAGCTAGTCCAACTGTGATAAAATAACCATTTCAGATATTTTCTACACTGATTACTTTATTATCAGATCATAACAGACTTTTTAGGGGTGTTATCCTAAACTTGACAGATTACGCTTGCTATGTAATATTCTGCATCATGATATCCTTCCTCTTCTAGACACTACTTACAGAGATGTCTCAGGCTGTTGTGCCTTGCACAGGAGCATAGGAGCCATGCCTATTCTTTCTCAGAAAAAAAAAAAAATTACCATTCTCCTTCCTAATATCTGACAAAAATATATCAAAAAGATTTTTTTACCCCAGAGACTCATTTTTTCCCAGAAGTGTTTGTTCAAAAACAAGATCTGAGACAGAAGTACAGATCTCATCAAGGAGAGGGTGAAAGCAAGAAGGCTTCCAGCACTGTCCACGTAAATACTTTCCTTTGCACAGCCTGAGCCCATTAGCTTCTTTTGTTGTCTCTACATTGTCCAAAAAAGTAACTAAATCCAGCCTCATTTGTGGTATCCCAATACTTAAATGCAGGCATTTATGCCTTTCTTCCCTCCAGCTTTTCCTTGCAAATTTTCTTGGGCTAATAAACTGGTCATCCTATTAGATCTCCAGCTTTATGGGAATGAAAGGCTGGGTTACAACAAGAGTGGGGATTTGCATCTTTTGATCTGCGACTGCTCTGTAAATACATCATGAAGTGCACAGTGAAATATTCAGATACAACAACATCACAATACCTAACAGCCATGGTAAACCCAACCCTAATTCAAAGGGATTATTTTTTCTCCAAAGTAGCAAACGTCAGTTTCAAAACAAACATTAAAAATTTCAGAAACTAGTTCATGGTCACTGTAACCAGAGCACACATACTGAAATGAGATGTATAGAACATCATTAACTTCCATATAAAGCTGGGAAGAAACACTGTGCCATGTTCTTTTGGGGTGTTTTTGTGACAAAACTATCATCTCTAAGTTTGGGAAAATAATTTCTCTGCCTTGTTACATACAGTTTCAAATGGTAAAACATTTCTTTCCAAACTGTTACCTCTCACATCTGATTTAACAGTACTTTCACATGAACAAGTATGTTTGTTTTTCTAAAACCACTCTATATATAGAAAATTAGCTTGTTTGGTGACCCCAAGCTAAAGTAATACAGCCCATCTCCAGGCAGATTACCAGCTAACACTGGTAATGCTAGGCATACATGTTACTTCTGAAGCATAAAACCCTAGAATTAACTGCAATACAGAGGAAGAGAACCTGGGATTATTCAGTTGTGAAAGAAGGCTACTTTCCTACTTCTCCCAATATCTTAGACTAAGGAACAGAGAAGGAAAGAATCATCACTCAGTAATTTTAGTCCTGTTGTTTGAAACACTAAGAAGAGAAGTATAAAATACTCAGCTACCAATACGAGAAAAGAGTGACTGCCATCCATCTGAAGAGAGCTCAAGTATTGTAAGGCCAATTCAGAAACAGAGCACTAACTCTGACATTGGTATTTGGCACTGGTTTAGATTTGGATGGAAATATGTAGTGCTTTGGGGAGGTATATAATATTAAACTGGACGTCTGCTCTTAAACCACAAGAATTCACATGCTTTCCTTTTGGATTTTCAACTCCCCTTTTTCAGGAGGTCAAACTCCCAATTTAATGTGATGCTAACTCTCTTGCTGTTTTCTACGAGAAGCTCAAGACAGAGATCAAAGAAAAGCAGAGGCAAAGCTTGGCCCTGGAATGTACAAGAATTTCCCAGGAGAAGCTGTGATTGTTTCACTGTTCGCTTGGCTCCACTTCTGGGACAGTCCCGCTCCACTGCTGCTGTAAGCTGCGAGGCCTGGCTGGCTGGTGTGACCACAGGCAACCCTCACTTGCTGGTTGTGCTCTGCAGCACCTCTGCCAGCCTCCCTGGCTCTTGCTGCCTCCTCCCCAGCCCTCTTCCTCTCTCTGCCCGTATCTGCAAAACCCAACTCAGCTCCATCAGCTTCAGGTTCAGTGAAGCACCATCCCTTGCCCCCATTTCTCCCAAGACACGTTGTGCCTGGGAGAACATTTCTTCCTCCCTTGCAGTCAAAAGGGATAAATCTTGCCAAAGAAAAAACAGATAGGAAACCATTCTCATTAAAGAACTTGCTCAGTTAATACTTGCATGGCTTTTTTAGATCTCTCTTGAAGAACTCCTCCATGACATGTCTCTAGATCTTATGGTAACAATGTCTGCCAGAGCCCAGGAGCTCTCTTCTGACTCCCACACAAGCTACTTCTTCAAGGCTCTTTTATGAAAGCTATCATCCACAATTGTTCATAATACCAAGTCCCACAGCACCCTTATTTTTGTAAAGGGACAAGTATCCAGCTCAAGCACACAGAGTATAAATAATCCCTGGGCAAAATACATACAGCGAACGAAAAAGGCCAAAAATATTGCATAAAGTTCAGATTCTTTCCTGAAATCAGACTTCTCTATCCTCCCAAAGGCCAGAAAAAGTTATTCTCATATCACAGTCGTACAAAACAGTTTAGGAAATTTTACCTCCAATTTTACCTGTTCTCCCACCTGTAGAGTATTTCAAAGCATTTACAGAGAACTCCTTCTTTCATGAGAGCTGCCATTCTTGAAGGCAGAAGCAAAGCAATTGATGCTTCTCAAACAGCTTAAGACTATTTTGACAAAGATTATTAGTCAGATTTATTTCAAAACTTAAGTGCCACAATGAGGTTGTATTAAAATTACTGATTTTTGAAGTGTGGAGTATTATAACTCTAGCATTTGCCAGAACATTTGCATTTTATTTTTTAGAAAATATGCATCTTTGAGTCTTTGCCACAAGAAATGTTTTTGTCCTGCATTTTTGATAACCTCCCAGAACATTTTCTTCTCCCTTAATTAAGAAAAGTGGGGTTTTTTTCCATAGCTTCTACACAAACAGGATATGAAAGCCAAAGTGTTTCTTGTAACTTTTTACAAAGAACATGCTACTGATAATGACCTCGTTACAGACAGATTCTCCACAACAGATTTTTCTCATCACATATCTTATGATTGTCCCCAGTTCTCCACATAATCATATTATAATTGCTATTTCCAATTCAAATTTATCTGACTGCAGCGTACAGCTATTGCTTCCTGTTATTACTTTCTCACGTACTGTAATTTCCTTGGAATTTTCTCCCTGCAAAGGTACTTGAACACTGTGAGCCACTTATGTTCCAGTCTTCTTTACGCGAACTCAATACCAAGTTTCACATTGCAAGGTATTTTTCCAGCCCTCAAATAATTTTTATGCTTTTTTTGCCCTCCCACTACTCTTTCCAATTTGTTTTACCCTCCTAAAAATGTGGTTTTCGAAACTGTACTATGCACAAAGATAAGTGTCATTTCACTGTTGAGAGGTACATCTCACATGTATTATGAGAAAAGCATTCCTCTATTACCACAGCATCAGTCTAGGGGGCATGGTGACATACAGGAAAAAGACAGTTATACACAACACAAGCTTAAACTTGAATATTGACCTACCCAATTGCGTAATTGTATGTATTTAAGTATTTGCAAGTATTCTAAATCTGAATGGCACAAACATATTAGTGAAATGATGACTGCTGCTTAGGCCAGAAATTTTAAACATGTATTTAAATGTAAAAAATACCAATCTATCACTGCAAGACTGAAATGATTCTTCAGATTTAAACAACCAAATCAAGTTGTACTCCTTAAACGGCCGTACTTGACACCAGCAACAATATCCAAGTAGTAGCCCTGAAAAGCTTAACAGGGCCATGCTGTTTATTATAGTCTACAAGTATTACTTGTCCAGCTGATTTTCAGGATTAGTCTTTAAATATTCTGCCCTTGACTTACGGATTGGGACTAATTTCCATTTGGTTACAGACACAACACTTAATATCAAGTATTTCAGTGAAATACATAGCAGGTACTGACTGATTCCAACTAGATACCTCTCTGTAGCCAGTTAATAATAGCTATAATTTAAAACTGCTATTTTGTCAATAGCCATATTGATAAATCAAGCACTGTCATTAGTATTTTTGAAGTGAAATAGCACATCTACATTCAAAAAATTAAGTCTATAGTAACAGAAGTCAAAGCATGACTTTAATGAAATCTTTATCATCACCTTTTGCATGAAAAAAACCTGTTTTACAGAACTGCATGTCTTCCTCACACACAGATATATGTATTTCCACAGAATTTATCTTCATGATTTATGAAAAGTCTTCCTTTCTTATGGAGGAAACATTTGACCAGAGGTAGCCAAAACTGATCCATTGTCTTAAACACCAAATAACTTTATTTGTTGTATTTAATTATTTTACCATTCTGCAGATTTATTCCCCCCCGCTTCCTTCCTTCCCATATTTACATTTCAGCCATCATTCTCATTAAAAAGAAACTGAAAAGTCCTTGACTTATTCTAAGCACTACTTAGCACAACTAAAACATCAGTGGGTTACCAAGATTATTCTCATACTAAGTCCAAAAGCACAGCATTATACCAACTACTAGGAAAAAAATTAACTCTATCCCAGCCAAAACCAGGACATGCAAAAAGTAGCAGCCATGAGACGACCACCATTGCGGTCCTCAGAGTAAGCCTGTCACTGTGAGCAAAATTACTTGTGTAAACAGAGACTGTACGCAGGACATGTGGGAAGGGAAAGAAGGTATTACACCTCCTGAGAGGATCTGCCACAATGGCAAGTGTCACATTCTCTGCAGCCTCGTCTCCTAGCATCTCCTCTTGCATCTGTGTGAGCTCTCTCCTGCAACAGCCAGTTCAACCACCTCTTCCCCCCATCTGCGGAGTACAAGAGTATGACAGCATTTTTATTGAAATAGGTATTCCCTAAATAAAGAATTCAAATTTTTCTTCCTGCTGGGAAACATTAGGTGAAGTAGTATGTTTCATTATTATACAGTCCCTATGTTGTAGGCAAATTACTTGAATTTACAGTAGGACACTTAGGCACATGCATGAAATCCCACAGCCTACAGGTTCCAGCAAGTGGCACAGTTTATTGCCTCTTTGTTGCTATTGCAACTCTCTTAAAATAGTAAGAGATCCTAATCCCCTAACTATGAAAAACCCAACATGTGTGTCTCATATTTTTGTGTATCTTCAGACACCTCTGACCTACTTCATAAACAACTGCAACCAGCACACTAATAGCAGAAGAGCTTTCTGCTGGCTTCACACAGCAGTAATTTTCCAGCGGACCAGCAGTAAAGGTAACTGCACTCAGAAGTCCCCCCCATTTTCTGCCATGCAAAACTAGAAAAACTAACAAAGAAATAGTAACTTGCAAAGAGTAAAAGTCCTGTTCCAAGAGAGGAGGCCTTCAACTGTTTGACAGAAGCATCACCTCTGATCCAGATTCACTGCTATTTAAATCTCTCTCACCACATGCAAATAAACAAGAGAAGCACGTAAGTACGCAAAAGCTGAAGCTGTATATGCTCAAACACTTTAGGGATTGTTACAACAAGGACTAAATCTCTACTATACTCTCTACCTACTGGAGTACAAAATTCTCAGCACCAGACAAGACACTGCCAGCAGGTCTAATTCCCTGTTCAGAATGAAAGCAAGAGCACCTGATGGGACAAACCTGCAGCTCAGTTTCAGCAGTACTGAGCAGACTGCTCAAGTCTTTCAAAACATTTTATGCACTTCCCAGAATCTAGACAACTTTTTTGTCATTTCACAGATAGAAACAACTGCTGTAAGAAAGCAAACCCAAGACACTTAAGGCATTTTAGAAAGTTTTCTAACAGCAGATGTTATATTCCAAGCAACCAACTGTCATGTTATCATTGCTTAATTCAACAGGCGGAACAAGAGCTGATACAGCCATTACAGGGCTACATCCTAATTAGGGTGATTTAGGCCAATCTTGCACAAAACATACTTGCAAGTCTCTTTAGCAGGGCTTTCTTGTCCCAGAATGAAACTCATCCTAGTTCTCCCTCTACCTCCAAATTCAGAGACAAACACTTCCTATTTTCAGCACAAGAAAACATCAGAAAGCTTTCCTTTGCAATAAAACACTCAGGTACTTTGGCAACCTTGGAAAACTCCAAGAGGGAAAACAGACCACCCACATGTTAAAAGTTCTACACAAAGCTTCTCTTGCAGATGTGCAGTCCTTCTTTTCCATAACAGATCAGATCTCATGGGTTTTATGAGGTAGAAACATTGATCCTCATCATGCACAGTTCATTTGATTTAGTAGACATACAAAAATAGGAGGAGACAGAGGTCAATGGTTAGAAGTATATCACATTTTTAAATGATGAAAAGAAATCTCACATAAATGACTCCGTATGTTTCTCTGAAAGTCTTCTGAAGGCAACCAGTAATATCCAGAATCAGACGCATTATATTTGGTACATGGAAAGGGAAAGATGAGCAGTTTACACCTAACACACTAACATTTAACTTCGGGTATTTATTCATAAATGGAATCAACAAATTCAGAGATCTTATAGCAACTGTTGAAATGGCTTCATACCACCAAGAAGACTTTTCAGCACACTAAAGCACAAAACATTTCAATCCTTTCTCTAAATCCAAACAACATACAAAGAAACTGCCACTCAAGAAAAGTATTTCTCACATTTAGTTCAGGTATCGTACTCTTTATCACTAACTTCTAAGACTGTGGATTACAAAACTAATCTTCCTTTAATGAGTTTTACCAAAAATATCACTTCAATAATTTTAAATGAATTAGAAAAAATATTAAATACCTGTAGTTCAGTGATGTACTAGATTTTTCCAATTAAATAGATAACAGTGTTGGGAATTACTGAGTATTGCGTGTTTCTGCTTGAAAAATAAATAACTAATGGCTTGACAAATCTTTAAAGATCCAGTCAGAGCCCATGCATGAATGTCATCCGTTCAGCTCGAATTTGGTCTCCTGTGAGCTCTGCCAGGGTTGTGGAAAGAACGCACTGGATGCAAAAGCTACCACAGAGAATCTTCTGGTATGGGGCAGAAAACACACATGAAACAGAAGGGAAAAGCAATGACAGCACTTACCTAGTTCAAATTAGTGATCTTAGGAGTGTTCCCTGCTATCATCCATCTCAGATTTACAAGATTTCCATTTGTGTATTCATATATTACAAATAAATTCACAGTTATAAATAACTGAAGTAGCAAATTTAGAGGGAAAAACTTGTTTGATCTCAGTCTGATACTCGAAGGAATGCAGAATTGTTACAGTTTCACATATTTGCTGTAAATCAATACCAAACCAAAACACAACAGAATTTGGCCCTCTGCTCTGATTTTAATCATTTCTACCCGAGAAAGAGAGAAAAGAAGTTTGTAATTGTGTAAGAACCAAAAGTTGCACCACCTTAGTTTGGACATGTTGCAGTCTGTAATCAAAACGGCATAATTTTGGTAATTACTTTGGAACAAAGGTCAGGACAGCTATAATGACGCTCCCCGGTGGCACAAAGCTGGAAGGAACTGTCAGCAGAGGTGGATTACAACTTGATCTATGGAGAACCATGGTAATGCTGAGGATTAGAATAACCGAAATGAGATGCAACCAACTACAAAACCTCACACTGAGAAACCCTCCCTCACAGGACATGACCTTTCCACCTGAGAACAATGGATCGATCAACATGTCCATATCTAGACGATAATGAATGTTTAAAAAAGCAAACAGGAACATAGTGTGCCTTAGGAAAGTTATGTCCAGTGGAAGAAGTAATACCACTTAGGTTTTCCACAAGGTTATATATAAAGTACTACGTAACACTGTTGTCCATTTTTCCAGAAAGCAATTCACTCTGTAAGGGGTGCAAGAAGTGTTAACAGCACCATCACAGGAAAGGAGAAAGTCCTGCCAGAAACTAAGTGTGCTGTTTCGCAGTTTTTTTACAAGAAAGGGCTACATTAGCTTTTATAGGTTCAGAGAAACAAGAGTTATTTACACTACAAAAAGACTGGTACAAAACCAAAGATAAAGATGCCAGAGCAAAAAGTTTCACTTGGATATGAGGAATTTTCCAAACATCAGAGCAGTGTTGTTTGGTGACAAGTTTTCAGTAAGAATGCAGAAGTAAACAAACCTACCTAGTTTTAAAATAGTTATTAAATTGATTATAGGAGATAATTGCTTTCAGTAGTAGGGGATTGATTGTAGGGTCCTACCCTCCTGTATTCCTAGCTTTGAATTCTGTATTACATCCCTCATATCTCTAAGCTCTACTCAAGAGAAAGATTAAAACAGCATTCTACAATTTTATCCTTGCAGTTTGGTAGCTGGACAACCTACCTGATATTATTAGTTATTTTTTTCCCCAGTAAGCTGGTCTCCATAAAAGCATCCTCAAACACAGTATTTAGGAACAAACCTGTAATCTTTATTTCACAGAATATGCTGAGTTGGAAGGGACCCATCAGGACCATCGAGTCCAACTCCGGGCCCTGCACAGGACACACCCTGTGCCTGAGAACATTGTCCGAACGCTTCTTGAACTCTCTCGGGCTCGGTGCTGCGACCACTTCCCTGGGGAGCCTGTTGCAGTGCCCAACCACCCTCTGGGTGAAAAACCTTTTCCTCATACCTCCAACCTAAGTCCCCCTGACTCAGCCCCTGGCCATTCCCTCGGAGCACCACAGAGGAGAAATCAGTGCCTGCCCCTCCTCCTCCCCTCACAATGAAGTTGTACACTTTGATGAGGTCTTCCCTCAGTCTCCTCCAGGCTGAAGAGACCAAGTGACCTCAGCCACTCCTACCATATGACTTCCTCTCAAGGCCTGTGGCTATCTGCATTGCCTTCCTCTGGATGCTCTCTAATAGCTTAATATCTTCCTTATACTGTGGTGATTTGTTTATGGATTCATGAGTATTCTTAGAAGAAAACACAACGGCAGAGATTTCAGCTGCTGGGCTATACCCACCCCATCCAACCCCCTGCATAATCTCATGTTGTTGTTGAGGTTAACCAGGAGTTAAAAGACCTGCCCCAAAAAGTTTCACCACTATTACTGTTGCCACTAGAGCTCACAGCTTACTGCTCCACCTATACCTAAACAGCCAGAGCAGGGACTCAACACAAGACCATCCCCCACACAAATCCAGTCCTTCACCGTACAGCTCCATCAACACAGAGGCATCAACTGGTACAAAATGCACCGAAGAGCCACAGCTGCCTCAGAGCTACAGACATTAATCTTCATTTCAATAAAACCTACTTCAGATACTTCCAAAATATTAATCACCAAATTTTTCTCTTTAACTTGTGCTCTCTCCTTCATTATTTTCAATCTGCAAGTAATGTATGGTGGTCAGCAAAAAAAAAATTAAAAAAAAAAAAAAAAAGAAAAAACCACTTGTAACAAGACAACATTACAAGCTTGCAGACTTTTGACAAGCAGTGGCTTCCACACTTTCTGATGGCCATCATCCCCACAAGAGGGGTGGAATGTCTCTTCAAACACAGCACTTCTTTTATGCCATTGAAAATACCAAACAAATTTGGCATTGGTTCAGCACTAGATTTTTCTTTTACTTATTTCTAACTTTCTACTCTTGACAACACAAGAACTAAAAATTAGGAAAAAAACAACCTTCACATTTCCATCAAATTACACCACATCATCTTGAAGCTTCAGCTGAATTTTAAAGTTCAAGTGTAAGAAGACGAAGTCAACAACTTCTGGACAGGCACGTTTGCTGATACGTGCTATCAAAAGCTGTTTACTTCAGTCCAATTCAGGCAACACAAAAAGAGTAGGTTTGATTATGCTCTGAGCCTTTCCAGTAATTAGAGATCTAGAACCACCACAGTGTGGCTTCAAAAACAAACAGCTTAGCCCATATGCTTATCAAAAGGGAAAAAAAAGGTAAGTTATTTTAAACAGCATACCAAATATATCCAGTAGTAGAGGTATATATAGAACATGGGTTGTCTCCCCCATCCCAAGCCTCTAATCATGTTTTCCTCCACTGAACTGTTTCCACAAAAATTCCTAAAATGTCAACAGCCCTAACATACAGGAAAAAAATTGAAACAAAACATCTTAGCCACAGAATTGCAAAGGTTTTTGGCAACTGGGCAGATGTACATGACAGAACACTGTTTTCAGTCTTAGCTTTATGCTAAAAATGCTTCCATAAAACTACCATTTGATGATCATATTTTCAATGCTTCCATATAATACACTAAAAAAACATCTGACATCTGCAAAGTCCAAAAGACAAAGACAGCACTCCAAGGGGACTTGGCAGTACTCAAATCAAGGAGTTTGCTGCAATCAGGTTTCAACTGAAAAGCATCTCCAAAATTCAAATTCAGTTTACCATCTCCAGCTTTTGTAAATGCCATTCTCAAGTTTTGAAAAATGGGCTCATTCAGTGTAACAGATTTCTTGAATTTTCAAGTCCTCATTTTATTATCATCATCACAAAAAAAACCCCCAAAATCCTAGAAAACATTTACTTTTGCATTCAGGTGTTAAGACAATTTGAAGCAACATGATGAAACCAGCTAGGACACATGAGATCACAATCAAGACCAGTCTCCTGCCTTTTGACAAGCAGGAGATTAATTGTTTTGAAAATTCAGCAGTGCAGGCTCCTAACATCTGCATCTAAATCCAAAGTTAAAGATAAATGTAAGTAAATACAGTTTACATATTCTATATTTAGCCAGCACATGGTTTATTCCACATCTCACAAAGTGACCCAGTGAATCTGTTCAGTTGCTTGCTGGTTTGCCACTGGTAACTCCATGACTTAGGACAGGAAGAAAGAACACATGCCTGATGTGCTTCAGGACCAGGCATCCAGGTGTTGCATGACTGAGCATCCTCTTCAGCCTCCACACCCCAAGGACCTTGTCAACAGCTTCTAAACTCACTGCAATCCACGACAACTTATTGTCACACACCCCAAAAAAAGCTGATGTGGAGTTATAGGGTATTGGTCCAAATGCAGTCGGTGCCATTGTGAGAGGCACTGGCTGGCCATCCAGCTTCTCAGTCAGAGCCCAGAACAGACTGGGAACCTTGCAGAAGAGGCACGAGCTGTTTTGGAGGGAGACCAGGATTTTGCATGTAGCTTAGGTCTACTGCTGGCAAGAATGAACAAACACCTTCTGGTCAATAACCTAAAAAGCACTCATGTGTTTCCTCCCACAGCCTTCAAGACATTTTCAACGTTCATGGCTCAACCGTGGAAGAACTACACACAGCCTACAATGGCATCTCCTGTCATTCTGCAATGGTCAGCAAAAATTATTCAGCATCCATCCAACTAGTATTACTCAGCTAACACAACTCAGTATTTTAACAGATAACACTGATTACACTATTATTATTAAGTAAGTCACTGGCACCACCAGAAAAATCATAGCTATGACAGGCAACCTCAGTCCAACACATGCCACTGGTATACTCCAGGGGAAATTGGCTTTGCTTCACACCTATCACTCCATTTCCAGCTCTATGGGAGATGCTCACCAGCCACCATGACCAGGACATAGCCCACAACTACCAGAAGACATGGCATGGCACGTCCAAAACCATATTCTACTCTGTTTATTCTGGTTTTAAAACACTTGCAATTTTTTCCAGCTGTTCAGTATTACTAGAAGCTTTACTACAAAAATCTGTATTACGTTACTGATATCATTTCACAAAACTAAAGAGCTTTCTAATTTGTCAAAGATGTGCCTAGCCCAGGAGCCATCCAACTTCCAGAATGTCAGAAGAAAACAATTGAGTGCATGCTAAAACCCAAGAACAGACAAAATTCCCAAGTCATTACAGTTCCAGAACACTGAAGTAACAGAAGACAAAGCATCTGAACTAAAATAGAAATAAAGCTAAACCACTGTAACTTCTGAAAAACCTTCAAAGCTTTATCTTGCTACTGCCAACCTTTTTCTTTTCTTCAACTTTGCTTCAGAGTAACTTTTACCACGATACCTGCCATTATAACATTTTAAAATACTTTTCACAGAAAACTAGAAGTTGACAGTAAGAGATAGGTTCTTTTTTTCCCCCTATGACTAGAATTCAAAGAAAAAACTTGGTAATTTTCTTTCTTGGAAGAAACACCTTCTGCATCCATATAATACAAATAAAAATTTCCTATGATGTATAATCCTAAAAACAAATAATTAGTTTTGAGTCTTTTGTAATTAATTTTTTCCCCTCTCTTCCTAAACTGTCAAATGTTGCAAACCCAATATTATTGCAACCACAAAAGATGGTACTAATTAAAAGTAAGTTTACCTGAAGTATTTGTTTTGTCCCAAACTACTGTAATTGTGATCTCGGGAGAATCATTTAGGACACTATCAATTGAAATACACTTTCAGTTAAGTTTACTAATGCATCATAATGTTCACAGAAGTCATTACTAAACCCAGATGCCTATTTTTCACATATCCCTATTACCAAAGACCAAGTTAATGCAACTTGTCCATCTAAGAGGGAACTTTAATGTTTTAGGCCAGGCAAATTGTCCTTAAAACTACACTCAGTGATGAGGTCCACTATTCTGACCAGAGGGTGCCCCACAGCCAGGTGAGGTGAAGGACCCAGTGCAGCAAGGCTGGGGACAGAATTTGCCTGCCACCTTCCCAGTGAGGAAAGACCTTCCAGGAGCAGTACGTCAGTGAAGGAGCAGGTATACAGATTCTAGCTCCATGTTAGCGTCCCTGTCAAAAACCAATGTATAACATTACTTTGTGTGCTTGGCAACAGCAACGCCCAAGTTTCTAAAAACAGCAAACAAGTTGCAATTGTCTTGCCCTCGAAAATTACCAGGTTTTATGCAGAAAACAACATACCATATGCTCCCTAGGAAGAGTAAAGCCTACTCCCTCAATAAACCAGAACTTTGTAACATGAACCCAGAAACAAGTTACCTCTTAGGAAATCAAAACAATACACTTTTTTTTCCTGAGGGAAAAACTATATTCATACTACCTAGAAAATACCAGTGTTACACCCTTTCTAAAATACAGTCCATTTGCTAAAACATAAACAGGAAATAAAGGCTCTTTTGGCTTGAAGCAAACAAAGCATTAAGGCTTATTTTTATGGAGTTCAAAAATAAGATACTCTATCCTGTGTCATCTGGAGCAAAACACACAATAGCAATAGACACAAAATGCTTCCGTTCTTGGTGGTACCTGAAGGACATATTACTACTCAAAAAACTAGAGCCACCTAAAGAGTCACTGGAGTCAGATTTTAAGGCAATATTGAATTTACATTCACTAGAACATAGTTTCTCAAAAGTTTCTAGTGTCCAACAAATTTCCTTCCCTATAGCAAGCTCTATGTGTGTTTCAGTAAGATGCAGAACAATATTTGGCACACCACAATGCACACAAAAAGCTGCATGAATGCACACCTTCATACTTACCACTCTTCATACTCACCACTTTAGTTTTTTTGTTAGTGCAACTGCCCTAATTTTAGCCACAACTTGTTACCTTGTTTTAGATCTGCCACATGCAGATTCAGCTCCAGTCCCACCGGAAACATGACACACACTATTTGCTCTCTGATGAGGGGGTCCCACTTCCCATAACATAGAAGAAGCCCACCATGCAGAAATATTATTTTATTATTTATTACATATTTATTAAATAGGTGGCAGTGGTAACTGCCACCTATTTCTATATGGTATTCCTCAAAACCCAGGTGAACCAGGCACAGGACCTTTTTGGCCAACATGCACTAACCAAGTACATTCAGAGATGCAGTCTGCATAACACTGGGCCTACAAACCCTATTCAACAAACACTGACTGTTACAGAAATTTTTTAAATGAATATTATATATATATATATATATATAAATAAAATAAAGAAATGTTAAAGGACAAAGGTAAGTAAAACTGGGATGAAGTTTCTCTTAAGATCAACATACTGTTACTTTTTTTCCTCCTTTTTGAGAAATCCTTAATCCTACAGATCACCTGGAAAAGCTTACTTACATATATAAAAGTACCCCAAAATGTATAATTCTAGCCTGAAACCAAATACCAGAGGAGCTGAGGCGGGTGCTGCTGCCTTGGAGCTTTGCTGTTTTTCAGAGCGCAGCTGTTCCCTCTCTCGGTTCTGTTTGTACATTAGCTGGCAGCTACAGTCAGCTGCATTTTTGAGAAAGAGAGGATTTTGATGCGAGTCCAACAGTAAGCAGTAGTTATTTGTTCTCTTTAGATCATGGGATTCTCTTAGCTGTTAGTAGTCACTGTCAACTACGTGATGACAATTTCAATATATTTCCAAATTAATAGACCGTATTGATATTTACTTTCAGAAAGCCAGAGTCAAATGAAGATTCAAGATTCAAATTATTTCTTTAACAGAACAGCAAAAGCCATATTCAAAAATTCCTACAATTTCAAACATTCCTCCTTGGAGCTTAAAACACTGCTAACTTTTTGGAATACCATTTAATTCGCAGTTGTTTTTCTAGATACTTGTTCACGTGGTGCAGGGAACAGCATGCTGACAGAAACAAGCTTAAAACTTGAGTAATTTCTTATTCTTCCCTACCGCTATAAAAGGACTTCTTTGTAAATTCTTGTCTATCTAAAAACCAAAGTTTGCATTTAATGAAGTTTACTTTGTACTTAATAATTATGAACATTATCTCTAGACCCTTTCCTCTTTCTGGTCTCAAATATTCTTTTGAGGATATTGGTGCTAGGTTTTTAGCATTAGTTCTGATAAGCACTGCTTCTACAACATTGCTCTGACTACTTAGATTTTTAACTTCAAGCTTCTCCCTTCAGTTTGTAAGGAAATTATAATCCAACTATGGCACAATTAATAATAAAAAAAAATCTCCTACATGTAACAACAAGAAGTCCCATGAGCATGTTTCAAAACAGTAAAACTAAGTCACAGTATAATTAACTGTATGTGTATTAAGTGACAAATTTTTAATTTCCAGGGCAACTTCAGAAGAAATTCTTCGCCCTGGTGCTTACACTCCTCCCTTCCCAAGAAAGGGTAGAATAGAAAAGCAAACAGTGGGTAAGGGAATACTCATTTCCAGTATATCATAAAGTTGCCATCTCAAAGTGCTGAGAAACTACTCTTACCCAAAAGTTACTTGAGGAAAATTTCCTATTTCTTGCTAAAGTCTGTACAGTTCCACAGGGCAACAAACCACAGCCTTGTAAAATGGCATGCAAGTCTACAATATAGAGCAGGATTTAATATTCACTTTACAGTATCAGCGTTTATCCGTATTTCCAACTCTCTTTATTGCCACTGTTTATTTTTAGAGCAGAGAATCATCAGCTTCAAAATGCTGCTAGTGCAGTACCACAGTTCCCCCTCCTTCTCAAGAAGACCCTCTTGGCCTGGCTTGTGCTTGCAGACTGGGTGCTAGCACCCACTAATATAACTGAGGTTTGCATCAAAGGGAGTGAAAAAGGCAGAAAAACTTCTAATTTCATTCTTAAGTAGGACAATGCACCCCATTAAAGGAAATGTACATTTTGCATGGCCTGCAGCTAAGAGAGGGTGCCCCCACTCCCAGGTGTGGCAACATGTTTTAAAGTGAGATTACAGCAGCCCCTTACCTGAGAATTGCTATCCTCTTGTTTAATCTACTCAATTAAAATTTTACCAGACGGGTACCCTTCCACTAAGGTCACCCTTCCACTAAGGTCACAAGACATCTTTTAAGTATTCAATCCTTTCTGTTTTTCTTTGTTTCCTAGTTTTGGGCTGTTGATTTTTTTCAGAATTCCTTCACCTCTCATCCAGTGGTGATTCAGCAGCAGACTCCATGTTAAAGGGTGAGAAGTCACTATCAGCTGGTTTGTCCTTTTCCTGTTGCTCAGTTTTTTCAGAGGTTTAGGCATCAGTAGGCAACGCAGCACAGAGAGATATAGCGAATAGAAAGCTAGGTCTTTACCTTTTAAACGTATTTGGTATCTGTTTACAAGGAGACTATCACAAGTAAGACTTCTATAATGTATTTAGATACTTGAGGAAAAGAAAGTGGGCAAAATTAAGAAAAATCAATTAAATGCAATTATATACCTCAATTCTATATCTTAAATTATTCAAATTAATTCTTTGTCAACTTGCAACATCACTGCAATCATTAAAGTTCTGCAAAGATATCAGAGCCTGCCCTAATACTTTCAGTCTTGACCCTTTAAAGGCTTCCTTTAAAACTTCCTCAGAATCTCTTTGCCAGTTAACAATATCTAGTTGACACACACAGTTTCAGAAGGACTGTAGGAAAAGGAATGCACAAGTATTCAAATCGCTCTTCCTTCACTCCAGCAAACAGAAGTGCTGCAAAAACCAAGACAATTTCCTTCAGCTAGGAATGCTTACCAGTGCCAAATATGAATGTAAGTTGTGTGAAGGAAGATCTCAGAATATTGCTGCTCATCTTAGTAAATAAATTAACACAACAGCTCTCAATTCACATGTAATTTTAAGCTCAGTTTGCTCTATTTTTTTTTTAGTTAAGCTCTCATTGAAAAAATTCTTTGTATTCTTTTGTCTCCTTAAGCTTCAGGACTTCCATCCTTGGCACAGCCATCTGAATTAGATCCAACTTGCCAGAGGTATCAATTTCATTGAAACAAATCTGCTTCAACATTTTTCACTTGAAAGAATTAGACCACGCCTTTGGAAGACAAAATCACATTGCAGTAAGAGGGGGAAAAAACCCAACAAACAAGCAGGCTAGATTCCGTCTAACTTTCACTAGGAGACTGAGGCATCATATCTTTTGAAGTTAATACATGCTAGAGGCACAAAGGATTTACTGTACTACTTCCCTGTTCTAAGAAACTGCTCTCCTACTGACCCAAGAGGGAAAACATGCCACAAAGGGGAAAAAAGCAATTGTGCTAAAAGCGGTAAATGATAACCAGCATTGCTAAGGAGCATTCCCTTCCCAACACAACCATATAAATTCTCTCTTGGATTAGCTATCCATTCTTTTTATCCCTCATACTCAGATATTATCCAAGACTCTTTTTGGAAAAACTTATTTCTGTAGAATACATACAGAAGCTCATAAAACAGTATTTCTAAATGTTTTCAGCTACAGTATGTAATAAGCATAAATTATCCTGATTCCAAGGCTCAAGTCCAACAGGGTATTTAATCATGTGTAAAGCAAATTCATGTTTTTTACCAAAGTTATTACTTATTTTTCTCTTTAGCCACTCGCTATATCCTTCCTTGAGAAGGACACAATGTAAGACAACAGATTTCACACAGCCACTGAAAGGAACCTATAGAAGGAACACCATGATCAAGAAAAGGTTGCAGCAGCATATTCCACCTTCTAGCTTGCTAATACTTAGCAATACTTAGGTTCATAGTGTCTAAAGTTAAAGAGTTAGCAGTCAGGAATTCTGTCCCCCTTCGGCAACACAAAAATTATGTTCTTGCATGTTAATTAATCAGTTCCCAGAAAACAATTCTCCAGAGTCCTGGAAAAAATTCAAGTCTTAGAAGTGATTCATGAATGTGACATGCAATTTTGACATATCTATCAATCTCCTTTACACTGAGACTGATACTAGGACCCAGCCTCTGTTCCTAGAACTGCCACTAATCAGCAACACATCTATCACGTCCATCACATTTTTTCCATGCTTTACACTACAGCTGACTTTTCATTCCTACTCCTAACCAAGTTTCTAAAAGGAAACTTGCCATGAGATCCCAGGCACACAGCCCCACTGCACAGTGTGGCAGAAAGGCACCTCAGCAGAGCCTCTCATCCACTCCAATCCCCTGCTCAGAGTGGGGCCAGCTGGACCAGGGTGCTCAGGAATTGTTTTGAGTATCTTGGGGAAACCTGTACCAGTGTTCAATCACCCTTACATGAAAAGGATTTTCTGATGTTTCAGTGAAATTTCCTGTATTTCAATCTGTGACTACGGTCTCCTGTCCTGTCACTGGGTATTAATGGGAACAATCTGGCCCTGGCGATGAGTCTTCCTTGCCTGGGGTTTCTGAAGGCAAACCTCACCAGTAAAGGTTGAGGTGAAGGTGGCTTTAAATACTTCAGCCTTTTCTGCCCCTGTTCAGCAGCAGGCCCTCCTTCTCCTTGCTCTTGCTCTTGCGGCTGATACAGTTGTAGGAGCCCTTCTTGCTCACCTTCGCATCCTTTGCTAGATTCAGCTGCAGGTGAGCTTTGGCTGTCCTAACCCCATCCTTGCACGCTCGAACAATGTCTCTGTACTCCTCCCAGGGAGAATTCAAAACAGATCTTATCAGAAAGCCATCAGTAAGTTCACATGCAGTAACTTATGATAATATTTAAGCACCTGGAAGCACAAAGCACATTCATTGCTGCCTGAGCTCCCAAATTCCAAGACAAGAGCACCCAGAGAAATCAAAGTTATTTCCAACAGCACCTCATACCGATTTCTTCATAGGTACATTAAGAGGCAACCTGGCCACTTCCACCTTGGGAGAAACTTGTACAAAACACATAGAAAGTATTTTGGATCAATCAACTGGGTTATTTACCTCTTCTTATCCACAGAACTTGTTAACTACACCAATCCTTGCTCAGTGCTACCTATCTATTACCACAGATGCAGGAGAAACATCATCAAAACTGTCTCATCTGAACCTCATGGATAAAGGAGATCCAGTGGTAAGAGTTTTAATTCTTTATATCCATTCCTTTTTCATTTTTACTGTTGAGGGAGGACACAAATTCTCACAAGCAAGGTAAAGAAGAAAGCTGAAAAGGTTTAAACAATTTATTACATGTGCTTCAGCTTTATGTCATGAATGAAAAGTGTCACCTTTATCATGTTGATAAAACTGTATGTAATCTGGAATATTATTTCTATTTTCATAGGTATATTCACACACATGTATTAAAGATCTTGTTTTCTCCAGAAGGAGACTGTGTCTTATTTCTCCTACAGAAGAAGTCCTGTAATAACACAGCATCTAAGCTCTGCACTACCATCTACACTAAAACGCATGTAGGAAAAATATTACTGAAACAAAAATAAAATAAAAACAAAATATTCATGAAACAAATCTAGCATACCTTCCTCCTGAAAAAGAAAATATGGCACTACAGACTGATCTCCAAATAAATCAAATGGAAGACAGAGTTGCATAAATAAAATAATATTAAATAATGAAATGCAAATTCGAAGAAATTTCAAGATATGCCAGTATAATAACCCTACTTTGGTCACACACTGTTATTTCTAGTAAAAGAAAATAAATATTAGGATCTACTGAACTGCAATTCTTAGCAGGAGCCTAACTTCTGTGCCACAGACAGACTGAAGTTGATAAGGCTAACATAAGAACCATCAATGCAAACTCTGACTTTCATGGCCAACTCCAGACTTTCCAAATTCTAAACTATTTTCTTTCCAGGATTTTTAAGGCAGTAAAGCAATTCTTTTTCTTTCTCAAAAAAATTGCAATGCAAGCAGAGAACACAAAAGAACATTCCACAAGTTTATGCTTTCTTTAAACTGTTTTTTGTGGTTCGCTAGTAAGTACAGCTTCAGGAGTCTGAACACATCAAGTCTCACATTGGTGCTACCATCGCTTTGTTCTAGGTATCCATAAACACAGTGAAGGAAGGAAAGTGAAACAGTGCTTACTATTCTCCTCTTCCTTGTTCTTCCCTCCCACCTCCTTTCCCAGCTGAGCAGGAGCATTTGCCAAACCATAGCTATGACTGGCACAGTATCACAAGGCTCTGTGCACTAGGACCAAATGCAACATCCAGGTTTGCACTAAGAAATCCCACTGCTCATGTGGCATCAGCAACTAAAAGTTCTCCGTTCTGCAATCCAGGAACCATTCATCAGCCACTAAAGCAAATAAAATAGATTCACTGAAAACAGGAAAGATGCCTCGCCAGCAAGCAGACCCAGTGCAGTCAGAGATGAGGAGTGCAAACAGCCTAGAACAGAAGTGAAGAATGGGTGTTTGAAGAAAGTATAAACAATACTTATGATGTTATTTATAGAGTATGAGTAAGGAAATATTTTTAACCAGGGCCATATTACATATTATATTTAGCTGAATAGCTAAACCTGTCATTTTTATCTCAGACTTAACTATATATTTAATCAGTGTGGGTTTCTTACTTTCTTTGATGTTGACCATATTCATGAAGGAATTGACTGAGAGCACCACATTTATTTCTCTCAACAATTAGATTTTAAGCTTGGATGCGGATCCAGAGTAGCCTGTATGAAAATTTTCTGTTTTCAGGCTTTGCGAGCCAAAACAATCATGTTGCAAGAGCATCAGACATTCAACTGATCTGCCTTCAGTTTCATAATTATTTTCTGCTCGTGGCATGGTAATGATTCTGTTAGAGTGCAAGAACAACTCCTCTGGTCATTCTTCTCATATGATGCAACTGTTACCTCCAAATTAAGGAAAAATGTGGACATAAGATTTCAGTTAAAAATAGTGTTACAAAAAACCAGTTAAAATTCAGTTAAAAATACCAGAGAGCATAACAGATGGATAAAATTTGCCTGAGCAAATCAACTCCCTTGCATTATGAGTTCCTTTGTATTAAAAATATCTCTGTCTTGAGACTAAATAAGTTAAGGAAACATTGCTGAAGCTTTTAAGCTGTGTTGGCTACATAAAACAGCTGTTTTAACATCTACTTGTGCCTCAAATACAACTTTTTCCACTCACAGTAGAGGCTTTGGTGAGCAAATTCCACAGAGGTGTTGAAGACAGCTGCAGAAAGGAGCAAGAAATCCTTTTCAATAGGAATAGGTTCCTTAACATGCCACTTATCACTTGTCTGCTCCCCCAGTACTATTCCTGTCTCTCACAGGCTCATTTTAAGCAGAATACATCAAAAGGTATGCTTTTCTAGCTTAAATCAGCAAAGTTTTGCCCAGCAACCTGTGCTTCTCTCACCCCACTTTTTCTTGTCCCAGCTATCACTCCCTCCCACATGCTTCCCTGTCATTTTGAGAGTCTCAAGCCCAACATACAGTTCTGCAGTAGCAGGCTTCCCTCCTGAGGGGAACAGGGTGAAGAAAGACTCTAAAAGTTGCTGCTCAAAGACAGGAAAATATGAGTTTCTGTGCCTGGGCTGGATGAAGGCTCTGCTGGGCAAAAGCAGCCCACAGTTTGGTAGACCTGTTTTCACACTTCCCTAAAATACCTTGTGCTTCAAAAGTCTCATCAGAAAAACAGCTTCACTACTTTTCAGGAATGATGTGCAGATATAAAGCTCATAGACTGAACAAACTCAAACCATCCCAGCCAGGAGAGGCAGGCAAGTGCTGAAGTAAGGCCAGGTAGAAGAGTTTCCATGTTGCTGAGCATCAGTGTTTTGTTGGACATGGTGCACAGGTTTCTGGGAAAATCCTTGCCCTTCTACGAGTGCAAAGAATGATAACCCTTTTCCTGATACTGCTAATTATCAGGCAAATGACACCAAAGGCACATCAGCTCTCCGTGTTCTTTAAATTAAATAAAAAGTGTTAATAATTACCTTCCTCTTTGACACACTAGATGAAAACAGGCATGAGGATAAAAACCAGACAGTTGTACTATCCAGTCAGTAGGGATTGAGTGAAGAGGAAGCAAGAAGGACATTTAGCAGCTTCTTTTATAGAAGATGGAAATATTTGTTTATGACACTTGGGCAGAGAATTTCAGGCTTGCCTTTTTCTCTTTTTTTGGTAAAGAATAAATTTATCATTGGTACAATAGCTCCAAACAAACAAGTCCAACTATGCAGCAGGGTAGTACAAAGAAATTCAGCATGCAGGCGCAGCTCTTATCTTAGGGACAGCTGGGTCCACGCCCCCCTTTCCCCCTGCCCCCCAAGCTTTGTGACCCTCATTAGCATCTTTCTGAACCTCAAGTCCCTCTTGCACTAAGCGTGAGCAGGACATACACCATCACTAGAAACACAGCACATTTAAAAAAGAGGGAGAAAAGTGCATCAGCCCACTGGGACCCCTAGCAGGTAACAGCCACTGGATCCTCCACTGGTGCTACACTCTCACACTGCCATGACACGCAGAATCCTTGAGCCAGCGGAGTGAAGAGGGGAGTGGCAGTATCACAACCACCTAAATGAACCTACCGCACACAGCTTACTGAACACCTGGGCACAGTAATAATCAGATCCAGTTACTGCCAGCCTCAGCTGTATTTGAGCTGGGGTCAGAAGGTGAAAGATACTATACGCTATTTAAAAATCTTTCAGCTTCTAAAATTCATAACCAAAGTGTTCCAGAGGAAAAAGAACTGAAGCTGTCAGCTGTTTCCGTGTAGCGTAGTGCAAAAACCAGACAAGTGCTGAGCTATAAAGAATCACAGAGCTTTGCCGAAATTTGCTTCATTGATTAGATGAGGCAAGTATCAGATTCAAAACTAGACAGGGGAAAATGCAACAGGCCTAATGAAGTAAGGCTGTTCATCAGAAGATTAACTAACTCATGCTGAATTTAACTGACGCCCCAGAAAATAATTATTGAATGGATGATTCAATATCCATTAAGTGATATCAAGTGATAGGTTTTGCTCATTTATAGTGAGCAAGGTAGAGAGCATACAGTTAGAGAATGAAGCATTTTCTATTTCAGCTTTCATCTAGTCACACTTCTGAGAATCTCTACTTCACAAAAACAATACTCCTCCCTCCAGAAAAAAGCCCCAAACCAACCCCTGCCCCCAACGAAAAACCCCCACAAAACCTCAGATAAACAGGTGGTAGGGTTTAGGCTCTGCCATTTTATTATTCACCCTAATTTACTTACTGTGCTGTCTCCTAACAGGCAACACAAAAGAAATCTGCACATTTGTATGGGGAGTTCTGCTAGGAAAAGAACAATCAGCTGCAGACATGAAAGGAACTGAGAAGTCAGCAATTTCACCGCCTTTGCCTTACAATATCTGCTGCAACATTTCAGCTCATATCAAAGCTGTTGTCGCACACCATTTTCATGGAACTGCAAGAGCTAGGGAGAAACAAACATGGCACCAAATCCACCCATCAAGCTGGGATAGATACCCCTGCAGTGCTATTTTTTATTTATCCAGTGCCATATGTAGTCATTATTTTTATGCATCCTAAGCACTCAGGTTTCAATGACCCGCTGACATGAAGTGATAACCTCTCTACTAAAAAATCTTGCTAGCATAACTTCCCAGCTCCTCTCTCCCCACCCCATCCTTCTCCACCTCCTCTTTGGAAGCCTACCACTGGTCACCAACAAGTCTTTCTGAGAATAGGTACCATGACAACTCAGATTCTGCCCACCGAACTTCAAGCATTTCTCTCTGCTTAAGTCAGGGGCTCTGTCGTCATAGACACATCAGAAGCCTGAGTTAAGCCTTTGGAGATACGACTGTCTTTCCCTGCTGACTTCAGAGGGAACCTCTGAAACAAGGAGTAAAGGTCTTACAGACAAGCCACGCACAGTCTAAGTCTTGTGTAACTTTTTCTGATCAAGACACTTGTCTGTCCCCTCCTCCCCCTATAGTTCTCTCCTATTTAATAACCTTTTCTTTGCACTGTATTTTTTTGTCTTGCCCAATCTGAATGCAATTTCTACCTGTAATCTCATCAAACTTGTACAGAAGAGCTCTACCAACATCACACCTCCAAGATCTTTCTGTGTATTTCACAGTATCTCAGTAGCTTTTTTCCTTACCTTTTAAGAATGCAAAAGCATGGGCTGCTTATGAGACACTTCTTCTAAGGCCCCATTTTTTTCTGATTTTCAGTGCAGAGATTCAGGTGGCTCTTCTCTAGATGCAGGCCAGCAAAAGAGGCAAGAGCAGCCAAAAGAGGCTCTGATGCAGCCACTGAAGAAATGAAATCTGGTTGAAGGAAATAGGACCACCAGTAATTCATGACTGGGAAATCACCATCTGCTAAATGTGGTTTGGTGTTATAGAGGAACAGAGTAACAAAAGGACTGAGAAACTACCTGTAAATACAAGGGGAACAGAAGGAAAAAGAGATTCTTGGAAGGTAATAAGAGAAAAAAATAAGACTGAACAAAAAGACTGCATCAATATTGGCCATACTTAATGATCTCTCCTCCTAACTGATATGAGATAAACAGAGGCATAAAACCACTAATCAATTACTGTAAACATTCGCAAAATTACTGCGCCATCTGAAATCTAACCCAAAACTGGTATATTGTAAGAAAATTCTCAAATTCTTTTTGAAACAACATCATAAAGCTTCCCATGCCCCAACCCCTTCAGGACTCATGCCCATTTCAACACAAAACACTGCCATGAAGGAAAAGCGTAAAACTTCATACCCTGGATAGAATAAAAAGACCCCCAGAACATTCACAGAAACAATGCAAGCTCTAATCTGAACAAGAATTCCCAAAGCTTAGGGTATTTCACAAGGTAAAAAGACACATAACTGGAATTTAGATTTCAAAAGCAAGCTTTGAAATCTGGGGTGAAACACCACGTAAAAATCTTTGAGAAAAATCAAAGTTTCCTCCAAAGAAATCTGCCACTCCATTCAAAGGCCAAGCAATGACAGAAGCCTGACAACAGTCTCCAGCAGTAATTAAGCAAAAGCTAAGAAGCATTCACTTATTCTAACAACTTTGTTGTACGTGTTTCAGAAATATCTATTAACACTAAGAGTTGTAAGGAGCAAGTCCTCTCCCAGAAAGTGTCCAGGACATTCCACATTAGAAAAAAAAAAAAAAAAAAAAAAAAAAACAAAAAAAAAAAAGTAGAAATAATAAATCAAATCCCCTTGACTAGCAACTGTTCATACAGACACCAGCAGCTCATCTCACAGAATTGTCACTTGCTAGCAGTTAGTAACCTGTGCAGTTAGTAACTTGCTAGCAGTTAGTAACTGGTGAAAGTACAATGTTATGCTGGCATCCTCTCTCTGGGGCAGCTACATTAAACTGAACCAACCATCCACTTGATCAGCAGAGGTTTTTAAAATAAACACTCTCAGGGGTGCTGAAACATACTATTTACTTATGGCAGAGATGTACTGCTTCTTCACTCAAACAGGCACTATGATCCCCATCCCAGTCTCCTGATGACTTCTACTCTGAATCATTAAGTATGATAAGTAGCAAGCCTTGGCAAACATCCAAACGTCTATTTCTAAAGCATTAGTACTCAGAAACCATAACACAAACTTAATCATTGTGCTTCCAGGCTTACAAACAAAGCCAAACATCTATTTTCAACACAACAGGGTCTGCTTCCCTCAGTGCAGCTCTACAGAGCAGGAGAGTAAAATAAATTTCAGTTAAATAATTGCTCTCCACTTCCTATCCACCCCTCCAGTCTCCAAACATCCTCTAACCCAGATTCTAAAACAAAGAAAAACAAATGCCTCATTACATAAACACAAGTTACGTTTTAAAATCCACTTGCCTGCTCACCAATAACGATGAGGAAACATTCCTTGGTGGAAAAAAAAATCATGTCATCACTTTCCACAGCTTTCACTTGAAAGTTAAAAAAAAAAAACAAACAAAAAAGAAAAACTTAAAAAAGCATTAGCTAAAAGCTGGTGGGGCCACTGCTGTACCAGTCAGCCTAGGTCTTGCAGGCAAGCACCTCTGCTGCCCAGGGAAAGGCAGCAGTGGCTAAGGCAGTGGCAGCCTATCCCAGCTTGGTGATCCATTCTAAGTTAATGTCAACAGGCTACAGACAACAGACATCTCCACAGAGGGCTGATCCTACTTGTATCATGTCTATAATAAACTGTAATGGCCTGGAAATGGCTCTCTCCCCTCACTGATGAGACAGGAAAAGCAGACAAATAGCCGAGAGGACTATGAATCTTACAGCAAGACCCAAAGAGGAACTTAATTCTCACCAATCTCAAAAGGGTTCTTGTCTTTCCTGCCCCCATGGTATGAATGAGCAGCACCTACACCCTTGCAAGCCCTAGCTCCAAAACTTACTGTCCAAAACAACCCAAAATAGCACAGAAGGGGGACAGGAGGACCTCCCCCTACCCCCCAGTTCTTGAGGAGAGGAGAGACAATCCAAATAGAAACATCCCCAAGTTATCTGCCCTGAATAACAATGCAGTAGTTGATTTCTGTAAGTGTGTTCATACACACTCACATGAGCACACAGAGTAGCTACTGACCCCCCGGCTGTACTTGTAGCAGAGGAAACACAGGGCTTTCTTGCACACCGCTGCCATTTAAAACAGAGCTCACAGGGGGTCAGCAGCAAGTACAAAGTCACAACTTCAAAAAAACCCCACAACAGACTTGTTTGTCCAGTCCAAGATGAAAACAAGCTCTTACATCTTACCTGAAAACCTGTCTTTGCAGAGAGGGACAGCTATGAAAACAAAACAAACAGCTCTTCTTGAATAGGTTACAGGAGCCAGAAGCTAACAATGTGCAAGTACTTGCACATGAAGCTAAGAAAACAACCCAGAAAGAAGGACTTCCTTAAGTGCTCAAAGTTTATGTCAAAAAAAATGTGGTGATTATCATACAAAATACACTCAAGCAATTTCAGTAATCCCAGATTTTTGCTAGACACAAGAGACAGCAGACACAGTTTTTATTAATGTGTGAATTTAAATGATGGGAGAGAAAGGATCAATTACCATCTGGAAACAGGGGATAAAAAATGTATACCCGCTCAACCATTTTACAGAGTGTTACCATAAAAAACAATGTAAACCCCAAATCCCTCTGTTATTCCTTCATTATATAATGTACAAATTTTGATAAAAGAGCCCTGTACTTGACTAACAAATGAAGAACTTCCACTTACTGGTGATTCTGGCATGCGCTACTGATTTCAAAACAGTTTTTATCAGGAGTTAGTGCAGTAGAGCTAGCACAGACTTTAATTAATCACAGACCCTTTACTAGATGTACGGGGGGAAAAAATTAGACAGCCTTTATTTTCTCCACAGAGCATGAAGTGTTGTAGCTTCTGTATGAGTTACTTTTGCTACAGTCTCTCGTTCTAGCACCCCTCAATGTTTATCATTCTTAGTAAAACCCCAAGCAAAAGCAACCTTCCTTCTCCCTAATTTCGTATGACAATATGAGAATCACTGCAACAACCACGTTTTTCCTCGTAACAGTCACAGCTCCGTTTGGCTGAGTACTCCCCAATAGAGAAGTGTCTGCCATTCACTTAGGGTGAACAAGGCTTCAAGAAACTGCATTTTCACAAATCAAGTCTAAGCAACACCACGGGAAACAAATAAATTATTTGGTTACCTTCTCCTGGACGTGAAGTCTTCTAGAGGAGGATACATCCAAAAGCTGAAGCCCTTTGATGAGACTCTGGAAACTAAATATAATAATAACTCCTGAAGTAAAACTGCACAGAGACTCTCATAGTCAACAGTGGTGACATCCTTGAAAGAAAAGCAGCTGGATCACTGACTTTGCCTCAGTCTGCACAGGAGCTCCCTTCTAATACTATCAGCCTTATCTCTTTGACACACCCCAAACCCATCCACAATAAAAGGATTTATCAAAAGCACCTCTTTCCTCTCAGTACTTCTGTGACTATGCCACTACAGTATCTCAGACTATCATATTCTGTCACACATTTATCTTCAAAATGTCATTTGGACAAAAGGGGGTTAAACAAAGAGAGAACTAATACATGATTTGTTCAGTGTCTCATGAAGTCTGTCAGGGCAGGGAATTGAAGCCTCTCTCATCTCCTCAGGCCCAAGTGGAACATCCCATTTAACCAGCAGACGTGTTCACTCACAGGTGTATATACCACACTGCCATATAACCTGAAAGTAAACCAAATAAATAAATTTTTGCAAAAGATGTAGTAATATTCCCTCTCACCATGGACTGAATTAATCCTTTGAATCCCTTGTCAAATGACAAAGTTGACAATATGAAAAAGAAACATGTACACAGATGCCTGTATGCAACTCCTGCTTCCCAGACTGGAGTCTGATTTTAAAAGCAGAAAATACATTTCTCAATAAATGCTTCACAATTTTCCAAAGGTATTTAGAATATTATCACAACACATTCACACAATCTTAGGCATTTTTTGCTATGACTTCACTGTGCAGAGTGTTTTGGCCAGCCAGCATAATATAGTCCAGAGACTACTTAATCATTTCGGAAGAAAAAGGCTTGATTTTTCTGACCTTGGTCATAAAACAAGGTGCATTCTGGTTCTCCACAGAGTATTTCTTGACAGCACCATGGGTTAGGCAAAGCTTTGTTAATCTTACCATCAGACAAGCTGTGAGTGATGAGCAGTCTTTTAACAAAAGCTACTTGGAGATGAGGCTCCTCTTTTGTCTTCCAAAAAAGCTCACTTAAAACTTGAGAGTTTAGCAACCTAGATGGAAGTCCAAACATATTTTATCTAAAAGATAATATGTATGGCTCTCACAATAGCAAAAATGAGGAAGTTCAAAGAGGACAGAAAAGCTAATCAAGAAAGATACAGATACAGACCTGTGATTTAGGTTCAGACCATCTCTTTTTAGGAAGTAGCTTCTAAACTAACCTTTCAGTTCCCTACAATGTTAATGAATTTTGAAATGTAATTAATTTCAAGTGTATTGCAACTAAACAATCCTCTGAGAAGTCAGACCATAATCAAAATGCTTCAAAGTACAGAAGAGCTCTCTCTTTTGAGAGCAATGAGAAAAATAATTGTCAATAAGAACATAACCCTGGTCTTTTTAACAGCATAGGTATCTCAGAAATGGGTGTTGTGTCACCACAGTCAATCTCTCTTACAGACCTGACTGTCTTTCCTTGAGTGTGTTTCTCCTACCCACACACCTGAAGGGCCTTCAAAACTAAATAATTTGTGATCCATGCACGTGCAAAACAAAACTGGATGAGACAACCCTTTTCGGCCATGTAAAGGCAGCATGCTGTCTGCCTGCAAAAATAAAGCATGCTAGGCACTTCTATTTTTCAGAAAAGCTTGCCCTGAAGAATTCTGTGCTTTACATTATTCTGCATATAAATGCAGTATTACCAGAACAAAAAACCCAGCACTCTCTCTCAAAAAACCCCAAAAACCCTACTGTTGTTCCTCCCTTCTACAGCTTATAAAAAATTTGTATATGAAACACTGACAGTCACTTTTACTGTCTTCTTCAGACAGCCATTTTTTTCTGCCTTTCTTAATAGGTTAACAGGAAAAAGTCAGACAGGTCAGGGAAAAAAGAAAACAAAACCAAACCAAACAAACAAAAAAATCTGACCGCAACATCCTAACAAAATAAAGCCAATTCATAGTACCTCGATTTTAAAAAAAGTTTCACTTGCTGTTTAGTTTAAAATATTTTGAAGATTTTTGTAACAGCCTCCACAAATACTCAGATTTCTTTCTGCTTCTGTTATGGTTATGTTCCCCAATGTGCCCAAAATAAAGATAACTGTTTGTTGTGACAACTTTTAAGCTACCAAGCCCATCTTGACCAAAAGACCTGAGAACTTCCAGTGTCATTAGGAGTGAGAGCAGCATAGCAATTGTTTGAGGAACACAAGTGGACACTTAAGACTTTTCGTCTTGCACAGGAAACCACTGCACAGACAACTTTCACATGCAATCAAACCACTGAGCTCGTTGGCAGGCTCCTGGCAAGTTCAACAGGGGAAATGTTTTAATTGACATGAACAAGTTTGCACAGCAAATACTGAAGTTTCAAAGGTTTTATTTTTTTATTGGGCATTAGAGGGTTGCTATCAGCCCTTGGAAATTCTCACTTCTGTGACTTGAAGCATGTATGTATCACAAGCCAAAGCAGGGAAGAATAAAGCAATGCAAAACCCCTGCAGTTGCAGGGGAGTGGAGTCCCTAGTGCATTCCCCAAAAGCCACTGGGCTGTCCAAGATTTACGATTTGTGTCTTACTCATCTAAGGGAAGACTCTTCTCACTTCCTCCTCCTGCTGAAGTTGGTTTTCGATTAGTGAGCCAGGATTACCTTGGCAGAATCAACAAGCAAGACCTCATTTGTGCAAATCCCAATACTGCAGTTCATTACTGGAAAGCCTGGCAGTTTTTAAACCTTCCTGTTTTTCGGAGCTCATAGATGGTCCAGGACTGATATGCACCCCGATATTGCAAATTTAAGCCTACTAGCGATAGATGTGCTTTTAAGTACCTTCCCTAGATTCTTTAGAAATAACCCACATATGTCTATGCCCTCCCCAACAATTTCACACTGAAAAACAGGGCTCTAGATCCCTCCCAATGGGATGACTGCAGTGTGAAACTTGAGCCATGTCACTGCGAGCCACATCCAAAACAGACAGCAGAAACCACCAGCTTTCCACAGACCTTTCTGTACTCTGAATTACTGTAAGCTTGAAGCCAGAACAGGATAAATGACAAAACACAGCCTCATATCTACTACTCTACTCTCATTTGCTCTGGATGACTCTGGTACAAAAGAGAAGAGATGGCGACTTGAAGTGGAAATACTGAATACAGTTATTGTCTACCCTACAAACTGCCATAATGTTTTTCCAAGATTCTCTCCAATCAGTATGGCAACCAAACAAAAAGAGAGGCATATATGGACAAGACACCAGAGAAGCTGGTCTAGGAGAGAAAAAAAAATTACTAATAGTCTGAATATTCTGAAAGCACACTCATCTTCCCCACCTCCAAAGGAAAGTTAATAGAGCTAGCAAACTTTCACACTTCATCCCCTTGAAAATAAATTTATACCTCCTCCACAGCATATGACGCAGGCTTAAGAAAAAAATGAAAGTTTTACAAACCAAGTGTTTTCACACTGTCTTGATTTTCTTTTATGCACACACCTGCCTGATGCAGGTGTGATTTCTATCCAGACCACTACTGAAGTTTTGTGTTGTTACTCAGGAACTTTCTTTCAAGTTCTGAGGTAAAAAAATCCAATCATTCCCCTCACAGTAACATAACTAAACTTGAGCAATGCACTGAAACTTGCAAATGCAAATAAGAAGCCTGAAGCCAGACAAGACGGACCCCTCCCCACACTATGGAGGGCACAAAATAGTTGGAGAAATCAATATTCCCTTTAGCAGACTCCTTGATTTTGTAGATTTAAACACAATGAGGGCAACTGCAAAACTCACACATTGCAAACACAGTTTACAAACTAACTGCTCATTTTTGTTTGGAGATGTAAATTCTAACACCGTAAATTGTGGGTTAGAAGGACTACAAGGAAAGAGCTGCTTGTACACTGAATCTGTAGCTTCGGGGGGGGAAATTTTAAATTTTTTTTAATGTCACGAAACTTTCAACTGCTGTATAAAACACATTTACATGTACGGCTTTGGTAGTCAGCAGGACTGCATGCCCAATACCTATTCCTCCAAGCAGTTCTGTTAGCTCCCCGGAAGACAATAAGCATTCTAGTTACAAAAAAAATTGTTCCTAATTTGAAAGCCTTCCCGGCTCCATACCTCAAGGAGTACGCATCCCCCTTGTAAAAATTACACTCAGTTAAAAAAATTTAAAAATAAAATGTTCAGCAATGTCATCCACATGGATAAACTTTGACAACCCATATGAAACTGTAGACCAAGGAAATAGAAAGTAATTTTATGAAGTTGCATGCAAACATACCTTAGTACCCAAAGTATGTCCCACTTGTCTGCAGAGGCAGCAGCACAGCTTGCTTAGTTGGGTACTAGGATTCTGCTTCCCTCTCAGCCACCAGCCTGGTGCAGGATGTTAGGCAAGTCTGTATCTCCTTAAAATCCCAGGTCACTCAGACACAGAAAGGAAATTCCTACACTACTTCATAGAACAAGTGCAGAAGTTCATTAACAGAGATTAATAGATCTACTTTCTCCTGTGAGAATCCTACACTTCAAAAGAACCCCAAAACATTTTCAGTAAGACTGCACTCCATCCCCAGAGGCTCATCACGTTCATGCACACACAACAAAGGCTTTTCCGTACTTGCTGAGCACCTCACAAAAATTACCACGACCCATTCTCCAAGACGCAGTGGTTTCCAAGCCTTTCATCTGCAGGTCTTAGAAGATGTTCCAGCAGACATGCAACTACTGGCTAGAGTGGTTAGGGTAGTAGATGATAGTTTTATTTTCCCCATCCCTCAAAAGCAGTCAAAAGTCCACAAAGTGAGAAGCTGAGTAACCCTGTGTTTCCTGCAGTCTATTCCCAGCCAAGCTAAGCAACTTTTATCCTTGAAGAAGATTAAAATTTTTAAAATTGACAAAAACTTTCCTCTGAAAACCAGAGATTGTGTTTAATCCCACTAAATACCAATCAATTGCAAACATAATCTTCTACCAGCGTGAGCTGTGCCTCTTTAGTCTAGAAAAGAGAAGACTGAGAGGGGATCTAATTAATGCATATAAATATCTCAGAGATGTGTGCCAAGACAATGGTGTCAGACTCTTTTCCATGGTGCCCAGCAACAGGACGAGGAGCAATGGCCATAAACTGAAACCCAAGAAGTTCCACCTCAACATAAGGAAGAACTTCCTATGTTGAGAGTGGCAGAGCACTGGAACAGGCTTCCGATGGAGGTTGCGGAGTCTCCTTGGCTGGAGACATTCAAAACCAACCTGGATAAATTCCTGTGTTGACCTGCTCTAGATGACCCTGCCTTGGGAGGGGAGGTGGACTAGATGATCTCCACAGGTGCCTTCCAACCCTAGCAATTCTGTGACTCTATGGTGAAAAATTCGCCAGTTTCCTCTTCAGCAGAGGAACTTCTTCCTAATTGTAATATTAAAGGGAAAAAAAAGTCATCAAAACTCAAGCCAAAATTGCTGTTCTGTTTGTGAAGTAATAGCCAAAGCATTTCTTCTTCTTCTGTTTTCACTTTAATTTTCACTGACTTTTTACAGCCGAATCACAGAATAACATTATCTGGAAGTGACTTCTGTTCTCCTGGTCCTACTTCCCCAACAAAACAGGGAAAAAATTGACTTGGGCTGCTCAGGGGCTTGTCCAGTTGAGTTCTGAATATCTGCAAGTACATCCCAATCTCCCTGGGTAGCCTGTTCCAACATCTGACTCCTCTCACACTGAAATTTTTTTCCTGATATCTCATTGGAATTTCCCTTGTTGCAACTTTTGTTTGTTGTCTCTTGTCCTACTGCCTCTCCATGGTGTCTCACTAGTTAACTGAAGACATGGGACAGTTTTCCTGTAAAGAAAAGCAACACACACACACACAGGGCTGTATTCTCAAGATACTCATAAAATATATAGAAAAGGATTTGTATAGTATATATATGTATATTTGTATATATATAATACATAGAAAAGGATTTGTAGCTTATTTTTCTGAAATACATGAACTGTATTTTTGTTTGCAACCTAACATTGTCTCCTATGGTTTGTCCTTCTGCAGCATGTACCACCAAAGCCTCACCTTCACAGGCAAGTAAAGCAGAGTGGCTCATGTGGTAAAAACTCACACCACAAATTATTCTCCTTAGTAATCCTCCTATACTGAGAAACTCTTGGGTTTTGTTCCCTATTTCATATCATAGCATCACAGAACAGAACTAAATGGTCTTTAAGGTCCCTTCCAATCTAAATCAATCTCCCTGCTATGGGCAGGAAACATCTTCCACTAGATCAGGTTGCTCAATGCCCCATCCAGCCTGGCCTTGAACAATACCAAGGATGGGGCATCCACAGCTTCTCTCGATAACCTGTTACAGTGCCTCACTACTCTCATAGTGAAGAATTTCCTCCTAATAGCTAAACTAAATCTCCCCTCTTTCAGTTTAAAGTCATTCCCCCTTGTCCTACCACCACCTGAAGTAGTCATGCCAGTCTAAGGTACTTAGTCGACCTCATTATGAACTCTTTTTCACACAACTTCTCTGCTGAGCAGGGAAGGAACATTTAGCCAAGTGGACACTGGCTACAATGAAAAAAACACGTGAAAACATGTGGTCAGCATGACAATGAGAACTACAGGACACAGCGTGGGGCTTGTACCCGCTCCACCGGGGCACCTCCTTCGGGGTTGCGCAGGCAACCAGGCTGGCAAAACAGCAGAGTGAGCTCGAGTGTTTGAGCACTGCTGCACTGACCCTGCTAGAACACACTTCTCCCCAGGTCTGCAGACGCAAACCTGCTGCACAAGGATGGATGCCTGGTTCACAACGTGCATCTGGGGTTTTTGGTTTGGTCAGTTGCGGTTTATTTTTTTTTTTTTTTTATAACAGCATCTTCTGCTGTGGGCCACCCGTACCCCGCTCCTCCTCTCCGGGGCACGGCACACGGCGGGGAGGCGCTGACAGCTCAGGGCGGCTGCGCCCAAGCTCCCCCGGTGCGCGACCCGCGGGCAGCGAGCGCTGCCCTCCGCTCCGCTCCGCACCTGGCGGCCAGAGCAGCCGGCACACCGCGCTCTGCCACGGCCACCGGGCACACCAAAAGCCGCCCTAGGGCGCAGAGCGGTCCCGGGGCTGAGAAAGTCTCGAGGGGACTCTGCTTTCGCCAGCATGAACTTGTGGCAGGGCGCGNCGCCGCCGGCCGCCCTTACCCAGATAGTGCCGCAGGTCCAGCAGAAAGCGCGGGGGGCCCCCGTTGAGCTGGTAGAAGAGTGAGCCCAAACAGAAGAGCAGCAGGACGGCCATGCAGAAGCTGTGGTAGCGCAGCGAGAGGAAGGGCAGCAGCGAGAGGGGCCGCCGCCTCTTCAAGCCCCCGCCTTGGCCCGGGCCCCCTCCCGCCG